>CAUYQV010103838.1:0-16628 GCA_963574575.1 Galagoides demidoff | reverse complement strand
GGCGATAGCTTGAGGCTAGTAGGTCAGAAAATGGTATGTGCTCTGGAGAACAGCAATGGAGTATGGGTGGTAGGAACTGTATCATAATTTTATTTATTTATTTTTTTGGAGACAGAGTCTCACTTTGTTGCCCTGGGTAGAGTGCCCTAGTGTCATAGCTCACAGCAACCTCAAACTCCTGAGGTCAAGTGATTCTCTTACCTCAGCCTCCCAAGTAGCTGGGACTACAGGTGCCCACCACCACACCCAGCGATTTTAGAGGCAGGGTCTTGCTCAGGCTCAGGCTAGTCTCCAACTTGTGAGCTCAGGCCATCTGCCCGCCTCAGACTCCCAGAGTGCTGGGATTCCAGGCATGAGCCACAGAGCCCGACCTGTATCACAATTTTAAATAAGGTGGTCAAAGTAGGCCTCCTTGAGATGCTGAAATTGATCTGAGACCTGAGGGACAAAATTATCCATGCTTGCCCCTTTAACATTTAAAGTCTTTCTTAAAACACCAAACTTAAGGTAAAACCAATGCATCAGCTTATATCCTGTACAAGCAGAATTGAGAATTTGCCCTCTTATAAAACTAATCAGCATGTATTTTTATATACTTGCATTTAACAATAAGAGCAATTACAAAATTTAATTTTCTGAGGCAGAATGTGTTGAAATAACTATCACCCAAATTCTTTTTTTATAATAAAAATCCCTTTGAAAAAACTCTGCTCCTGGCAGCGCCCACAGCTCAGTGGGTAGGGTGCTGGTGACATACACCAAGGCTGACGGATTCAAGCCTGGCCTTGGCCTGCTAAACAATGACAACTGCAACAACAACAAAAAACAGCCAGGTGGTGTGGCAGGCACTAGTAGTCAAAACTACTTGAGAGGCTGAGGCAAGAGAATCGCTTAAGTCCAAGAGTCAGAGGTTGCTATGAGCTGTGATGCCAAGGCACTCTACCAAGGGCAGCATAGTGAGACTCTTATCTCAAAAAAGAAAAAAAACAAATAAACTCTTCTCCTACCTGTTGGTGCCACATTCTTTCAGGTACTCTGAAGACTGCAATAACAACTGCATTCTTTTTTTTTTTAGCTGGCCAGGGTCAGGTTCGAACTTGCCAGCCTCGGTGTATATGGCTGGCTCCATAACTACTGGTGCTACAAGCACTGAGCCCAGAAACCAAATTTTTGTAGAAGATAATTACTGGCCAATAGCCAGTCTTAGCATTAATCCAATGGTATATGAACAAATTATATAAATTCCCTTTGCTAGAAAAACAATCTCAGTTGTCCCACTGCTCACCTGTTAGCCTTTGTTTCCCACCTTGTTACTGGATTTATGGTTTCTAAATAGAAAAAAGAGGCTGGGAATTATGACTGGGATAATTTGATATGTCTATCCAATGATAACAATTCAAGTTTCAGTGCCTATGTTAAAACTGTAAACCTCTAGGCCAGGCAGTACTCTGTGAGGCCAAGGTGGGTAGATTACTTGAGCTCAGGAGTTAGAGACCAACTTGAGCAAGAGTGAGACCCTGTCTCTACCAAAAATAGAAAAATTATCTGGGGCTTGTGGCTTACACCTGTAATCCCAGCTACTCAAGTGTCTGAGGCAAGAGGATTGCTTAAGCCCAAGAGTCTGAGGTTGCTATGAGCTATAATAATGCCACAGCACTCTACTCAGGACAACAGAGTGAGATTCTGTCTCAAAAAAAAAATTAAAAACGTCTGTTCCAGATTCTAAGCTATTATGATATACTATATTTTGAGGACTTTCTTTTTTTTTTTTTTGAGACAGAGCCTCAGGCTGTCCCCCTGGGTACTGGGTAGAGGGCCATGGCATCACAGCTCACAGCAACCTCCAACTCCTGGGCTCAAGCAAGTCTCCTGCCTCCGCGTCCCAAGTAGCTGGGACCACAGGCGCCCGCCACAATGCCCGGCCATTTTTTGGTTGCAGTCATCATTGTTGTTTGGCGGGCCCGGGCTGGGGATATGAACCCGCCACCTTAGGTGTATGTGGCTGGCGCCTTAGCGGCTTGAGCCACAGGCGCCAAGCCAAGGACTTTCATATTTCAAATGTCTCTCAAATATAGAAAATTATTTTAAGGGTCAGGGATTTGATCTTGAAAAGAACCAATGTTGAGAAAGTTCCCATAGGGAGTTTTCAGGATTCCTGAAATATATACAACACGTGTCTGAGAAAGTAGGAAGTCCACAATGAGATTCTATGGCACGGATTATAGACAGGTCGGGAGGGGTTGGTGTACATTGCTACTAAGTGGCTTTGCTCAAAGAGCCATCCCCAGCACTACCTCCCCTGTCTCCCTCGCCTGCAGCCCTCTGGCTGCTCACACCTCTTCATTTCTGGCTTTGCTCTGCACAGCTCTGGCCTTCCCCAGTCACAAGCTGCCAGACACACTTGAATACGCATGTGAAAGGAACTCAACTTCTGCTTTTGGGTAACTTACTGACAGTTGCTTTATTTCCTTCTCTTCTGTCAAGCAATTCTATTTGCACAAAATATAGTCAACAAGTGATTTGTTTTTTTAACCTTATGGTAAAAGCTAATGACAATAAACTAAATTATGTCAGACTTTTACATAACCCACTCTGTGGTCACTGGGTATATTTGGCAATGTGTTGTCAGCCATTTAAGAGGAGAAATAATAAAAAACTTAAATGTTTAGAAGCTGTCTTTGGCTCGGTGCCTGTAGCTCAAGTGGCTAAGATGCCAGCCACATACACCAGAGCTGGTGTGTTTGAATCCAGCCCAGGCCAGCCAAACAACAATGACAACTACAACCAAAAAATAGCCGGGTGTTGTGGCAGATACCTGTAGTCCCAGCTACTTGGGAGGCTGAGTCAAGAGAATTGCTTAAGCCCAAGAGTTGGAGGATGCTGTGAGCTGTGACGCCATGGTGCTCTACCCAGGGTGACAGCTTGAGTCTCTGTCTCAAAAAAAAAAAAAAAAAAAAGAATATTTCTGATTTAAGAGTCATCCATCAAATATTAAGTACCTACAATGTACAGAACCTTATAGGAAAAACAAAGTCAATCAGACACACCTGTATGTCCTACTTTATTACCTGGGAGAAAAGATAAGAAATGTGCATTAATGGGGAGAGGGGAGAGGTAGGGAAGGGGAGAGGGAGGATAGGTGGAGGGAGGGTGATTGGTGGGATCACGCCTATGGCTCATCCTATACCGGTACATGTGAATCTCTCTAAATGTAGAATATAAATGTCTTAACACAGTAAGAAAAAGACGTGAAGACTATGTTAACCAGTTGGATGAAAGTATTTCAAATTGTATACAGAAACAGTACACTATACCCCATGATAGTATTAATGTACACTGCTATGACTGAATTTTAAAAAATGTTAATAATTAAAAAAAAGAAAGAAAGAAATGTGCATCAACCGCTATTATAGAAGCCAGAAAGTTGTGGAGTTGTTTATATTTGAAGACAGGTCCAGGAAAGGGAGAATAGCAGTTAGAAGAAAAGAAAAAAAAGAGAGGGGCTTTCTAGTTGTGGATTATAGAAGCCTTCCTGCGGGGCTCACTGCAGTTGTGATTCTAGAAGGTTGGGGAGAAACTTTAAGGGAGGAGCAGTCTGGGCTGCAGGAAGAAAATATACTGGGTGCAAAGGTAGGAAACGGGAAGGAAGATGAGGGCGACTGCAGCAGCCCTGCCTGCCTGGGTGGTCACGGTGGTGCCTGAGGTCACTGGTGGTGCAAGCACAGGCGTCAGCACTCAGTAGGTGCAGTGGACAGGTGGGGGGAGGGAGGGAGAGGGGACAGGGGCGTGGTTGTGGGGGAAGGGGACCGGGGAAGGCGAGCGGGGTTACCACCGACCACAAGCCCTCCACCAGCTCTCCCTGGGGTTCAGGGCGCGCTCTCTGCCAGCCCTGTCACTTCTAGGACTGGCAGGTACCCTTCTCCCGGCTCTGACCGTGCTGGGGAGCAAGCAGGCATTTGCCAAGTGCTGCAAGGGATTACATGCCCTTTCCGGGCTCCGAGGGACCAGGGAAGAATTGGCGATTGAATGCTGCCCGGAATCGCTGCCTGGGAACAGCAGGCTTTTTTTGCAGGCTGCTTGGAGAGCGCCCAGTGCAAAGTCTGGCTCTAGTCCAGGAGGGAGTACGTGGCGGTCGTAGGTCAATGCTCCCCAGCTCCGAGCACTGAATCAGTCGAGGCTGGAGGTGGGAGAAGGGGCCCGTTGGTCAAAGGTGGATGTTAAAAGGGTTTAGTAAAGAACATTGGGAGAAGTCATTTGAGAAGAATAAGTGATTCTCAGACTGCTGTAGACAAAATTGGGAAAGAGATAATTGGTTGCTTTTACCATCTCCGATAGAATATATGGGCCCCTCGTAATTTTAGTTCAATGAGAGAAACTAGCAAGGGGCTCTGGAGTTCCCCCAATCGGGTCCAAGTCTCTTGTGAGGTAGAAAGTACATCCTATTTACCTAGAAATGTTGCAGTGGCAAGGAGAGTTCATGTATTCAAAATGAAGTCTAGGAAAAGGGAAGTTAGTGAGTAGTAATTTGTCCGGGCTTCTCTAGCACAATCCCAGCAAGATGGTTCTCTGTTCTCCATGACTGGTAGAGTCATAAACAGAAATATTTGGGGAGCAAATACAGACAAGATAACTAGCTGAGTGTCATATTCCCTGAGAATAACCACCTCCCTCTGTTCTTTTTCTACACGCAGCAATCTGCCCTCTAATCTGCAATACAGTTTCCTGAGCAGACTTGCCATAGAGTATCCTGCCTTAAATGGCCCTAGTTTTCCAACAAAGCCTTTCTCCTATTGCATTTTCAGATTGAACTCTAAAATCATATTTGTAGAAGTCTATAAACTTTTTTTTAATTTTCGTATTAAATCATAACTGTATACATTGATGCATTTATGGGGTTCAGTGTACTGATTTGATATACAATGTGAAGTGCTTACATTGAACTGATTCACACATCCATCACCTCGCTTACTTATTTGTTGTGGTAAGACAATTATACTCTTTTCTTAATAGTTTTGAAATGTACCATTGCATTATGCACATTAGGTAAGGTTGCCCCAAATGCCCTGCCTCCTCCCAACCTCCCCTCTCCTCTCTCTCTTCTTCCCTTCTATTTTCTGGACTATAGTTATGTTTTACCATTCATATGAGTGTGTAGGTGATTATATATTGATTTCATAGCACTGTTGAGTACATTTTTTTTCCATTCTTGAGATACTTTGCTAAGAAGAATATGTTCCTTCTCCATCCAGGTAAACAAAAAAGATATGAAGTCTCCACCTTTTTTTTTTGCAGTTTTTGGCTGGGGCTAGGTTTAAACCCGCCACCTCTGGCATATGGGGCCGGTGCCGTACTCCTGTGCCTCAAGTGGCTAAGGCACCAGCCACATATACCGAAGGTGGCAGGTTCGAATCCAGCCTGGGCCCACCAAACAACAATGACAGTTGCAACCAAAAAATAGCCGGGCATTGTGGCGGGCGCCTGTGGTCCCAGCTACTTGGGAGACTGAGGCAGGAGACTCGCTTGAGCCCAGGAGTTGGAAGTTGCTGTGAGCTATGACGCCACAGCACTCTACCTAGGGGGATAGCTTGAGGCTCTGTCTCAAAAAAAATTTTTTTTAAACAAGCATAACCTTGATCACCACCTTTCTACGGAGTACTGACTTAAGATACCAGTGCCCTGACCAGATTTGGATTTATGACTGTTTTGATCAAGGGATCTCCTAAATGTCTCATTATAGAAGTTTGAATGGTTTCTCAAACTGGGATATATTCAAGAGTCTGTAGGTTCTTAATTGTGAGAAATGCTTCCTATAATAATACTCTGACAAACTGAATTACACATCATTCTCTTATAAATTTGGCTATCATAAATTGATCCTTTTCCACTTAATCACCTTGAATAAAGGGCCCAGTAGTTATTGGATTTGTAAAGCTTGACGAACAGATCTGTACCAACATATCAATCAGTGAAGTATTCAGCCAGCTAGTATCCTCCTAAAAAGCCCTACTCTCTTCCATGTGACAGATGGATTGTAATTAATCAGAAAGATTAATCTTAGATTTGATATTTATTTATTTTTAATTATTATTATTTTTGGGGGGGGGTGAGGCCAGGTTTGAACCCACCACCTCCGGTATATGGGGCCAGTGCCCTACTCCTTGAGCCACAGATGCCGCCCCCTAATCTTAGATTTGAAACAGAAGACTTTTCTGATTCTGGTAAGTGGGTAAGTCCCTTAATCTCTATTCTCAACTTTGTTGACTACAGGCAACAAACTATACCTATCACATGGGGATGTTAATGCTAACAATTTCAGGCTTCCTGCCATGTTGAGCTGGCCTGGCTTTGCTCCTGACACAGTGTTCTAAGGGGTTTGCAATTTGCCAAGGGACCAATTCAATGAGATGGGAGAGGCATGAGAAAGAATGTTTGGGGAAAGTTGTTCCTAAGGTCTATAGTTTAGCTCTAGTGGAACTGTGATGAATTTCTTCAGATGGTGCTGGAACAACTGGACATTTACATGCAAAAAAATGAATCTAGACATCAACCTTACACTCCTCAAAATTAATTCAATATTCATCATACACATAAACATAACATGCAAACCTATACAATGCCTAGAAGATAATATAGGAGAAAACCTCTGTGAAAGCTACTGTCAAAATAAGAAAATAAGCCATGGGCTAGGAAAGAAATATTTACAAAAGACATATCTGTAAAAGGACTGTTACCTAAAATATATAATAAACAGGTCTTAAAATTCAACAAGAAGAAAACAACCTTGTAGTCTCAGCAGGAGGATCGCTGGAGTTTTCGGCAATAGTGTGCTATGCCAATCGAGTGTCTGCTCTAAGTTTGGCATCAATATATGGTGATCTCGTGGGAACAGGGAACCACCAGGTTGTCTAAGGTGGAATGTACCAGCTCAGGTGGAAAACAGCAAATCAAAACTCCTGTGCTGACCAGTAATAGAAATGCACCTATAAATAGCCACTGAGCTCTAGCCTGGACTACATAGCAAGACTCCATCTCTATTAATAAATAAACAAACAAACAAACGGCCAAAGACCTTAACAGACACCCACCAATGAACACACAGATGGCAATTAAGCATATGAAAATATGTTCCACATATGTCATCAGGGAAATACAAATTAAAGCAATAGAGACATCGCTATACACCTATTTGAA
Organism: Galagoides demidoff; assembly: GCA_963574575.1. Taxonomy (NCBI): domain Eukaryota; kingdom Metazoa; phylum Chordata; class Mammalia; order Primates; family Galagidae; genus Galagoides; species Galagoides demidoff. The sequence goes on along the minus strand of CAUYQV010103838.1, from coordinate 9,437 downwards.
TGGCCAAAACCCAGAACACTGAAAATACCAAATCCTAGTAAGGATTTGGAGCAACGGGAACTCTCACACGTTGCTTTCTGGAGGGAATGCAAAGTGGTACAGCTATTTTAAAAGACAGTTTGGCAGTTTCTTACAAAACTAAACATATTTTCATATGATCCAGTAAATGCACTTCTTGGTATCTACCCAAAGGAATTGGAACTCATATCCACACAAAGACCTTTCCACAGATTTTTTTTTTTTGAAACAGAGTCTCGGGTGGTGCCTGTCGCTCAGTGAGTTGGGCGCCAGCCCCATATACCAAGGGTGACGGGTTCAAACCCAGCCCCAAACAAACTTAGCCAAACACAGATCACAAAAAAATAGCCGGGCAGTGTGGCAGGCGTCTACAGTCCCAGCTACTCGGGAGGCAAGAGAATCACCTAAGCCCAGGAGTTGGAGGTTGCTGTGAGCTGTGATGCCACAACACTCTAACAAGGGTGATAAAGTAAGACTCTGTCTCTAAAAAAAAGAAGAAAAACAGTCTCACTTTATTGCCCTCTGTAGAATGCTCTAATGTCATAGCTCACAGCAAACTCTTAGGCTCAAGAGATTCTCTTCTCTTAGCCTCCTGAGTAGCTGGGACTATAGGTGCCCGTCACAACGCACAGGGTATCACTCTGTGAGCTCAAGCAATCCACCCACCTAAGCCTCCCAGAGTGCTAGGATTACAGGCTTTGCACAGATTTTTATAGCAGCCTTATTCATACTGCCAAAACTTGGAAGTGACCAAGATGTCATCTTCAATAGGTGAAGACATCTTAAATGGATAAACTATGGTGGCTTGGCGCCTGTAGTTCAGTGGTTATGGCGCCAGACACATACACCAAGGCTAGCGGGTTCAAACCCTGCTCAGGTCTGCTAAACAACAATATGACAACTATAACAAAAAAATAGCCAAGTGTTGTGGTGGGCACCTGCAGTCCCTGTTACTTAGGAGGCTGAAGCAAGAGAATCGCTTAAGCCCAAGAGTTTGAGGTTACGGTTAGCTGTGACACCACGGCACTCTACCAAGGACAACATAGTGACACTCTATCTCAAAAAAATAAAAATTAAAAAATATTAGTCTATAGAACATTAAGACCATGGGATATTATTTCAGCACTAAAGAGAAATGAGCTATTAAGACATATAGGAATGTTAAATGCATATTAATAAGTTAAAGTAAGCTGGTGCAGTGGCTCAAGCCTATAATCCTAGCACTTAGGAAGTCTAAGGTGGGAGGATTTGTCCAAACTACTAGAATGTACTATAATGTAAACTACGAACTTGGGGTGATAATGATATGTCAACATAGGTTTATGAATTCTACGAAGGTACCATGCTGATGGGGCATGTTGATATGGGGGGAGGCTATGATGTGTGGGACAGGCAATATATGGAAAATCTCTTATTTTTGCTGTGAACCTAAAAATGCTCTAAAAACTAAAGTCTTTTAAAAGAGTTTCTTTAGGCAGACAGTGTGCCTTTTTTTTTTTCCTGCTGTTTTTGGCCTGCCACCTCTGGTATATGGGGCCAGCACCCTACTCCTTTGAGCCACAGGTGCTGCCCCGACAGTGTGTCTTAGATGAGAGACTTTGCAGAGTCTGGATCAGAGAAGCAGTAAGCACGCTTTTGGATGCACAGAACAGAAAATAACAAAGGGAATTATGGGTTCGCATAACTGAAAGTGCAGAGGTAGAGCAGGCTTCAGGCATTCTTCTAGCGGCTAAGCACTGTCCTCAGGACCAGTTTCTTGCCACTCTGCCCTGCCAAATACAGCACTGAATCCAATCAGTGCTGGAAGTGCTCCCAAGAAGCAAAGAAAAATCATGACATTACAAGAAAAAGTTGAATCGCTTGATATGTACCGTAGATTGAGGTCTGCGGCTGCAGCTGCCCACCATTCAGACAATTGATCTTGTAAACAGATCATGTAAACCTACCATAAATATGTTTTCCTTATGATTTTCTTAATAACATGGTCTCTTTCTTTTCTCTCATTTACTTTATTATAAGATCACAATGTATAATACACAAAACATAAGGAATATGTTAATTGACTATATTACCAATAAGGCTTCCAGTCAACTATAGCTAAATTTTGGAGGAGTCAAAAGTTATGTATGTACATGTACGAAGATTTTCGAGTTCTCAGGTTTGGCACCCCTAACCCTCACATTGATAAGGTCAGCTGTAATTATAGCTGCCATGACTTTATTTCCAAACAAGGTTGTAGTCTGAGTTACTAAGGGTTAGGACTTTGACATACAAAATAGGGAAAGATATAATTTAGCCCAAAGCAGCATCCATTTCTCCTTTGTGATTCTGAGATAACGGAACAACTTTCCGCTTACTAGTTTGGTTCCCCAGGTACTCAGGATTTAGCAGTGAGGGTCCTAGAAAACATACATGAGTCTTTCGATCACTAGAGATGAATGTCCCCACTGTAAACTGGCCTTCTGTTCACTCATGAGTCTTCACTCAGTCATGGTTAGTTAAGTATGTAATATGGCCAGGCATGGTGGCTCATGCCTATAATCCTAGCACTCTGGGAAGCCAAGGTGGGTAGATTGCTTGAGCTCAGGAGATCAAGACTGGCCTGAGCAAGAGTAATACCCCATCTCTAAAAATAGCCAGATGTTGAGGCAGGTACTTATAGTCCTAGCTACTCAGGAGGCTGAGGCAAGAGAATCGCTTGAGCCCAAGAATTTAAGGTTGCTGTGAGCTATGATGCCATCGCTCTCTACTGAGGGCGACAAAGTGTCTAAAAATATATATACATATATATGTAATATAATATGTACAGTGTATATATATGTAAGTAATATGAACTTTGTGGGCAATTAGCACTGACTCTATTCTTAAGAACTCTAGATCCGGGTCAGCGCTTGTGGCTCAATCGGCTAAGGCGCCAGCCACATACACCTAAGGTGGCGGGTTCGAATCCCCAGCCCCGGCCCGCCAAACAACAATGATGGCTGCAACCAAAAAAAAAAAAAAAAATGGCCGGGCGTTGTGGCAGGCGCCTGTGGTCCCAGCTACTTGGGAGGCAGAGGCAGGAGACTCGCTTGAGCTCAGGAGTTGAAGGTTGTTACGAGCTGTGATGCCATGGCACTCTACCCAGGGGGATAGCTTGAGGCTCCGTCTCAAAAAAAAAAAAAAAAAAATTCACATGTGCTATTCTAAGGCTCAAGTTCCATACCACAGACCTCTCCTCCTTGCTGCACAGGCCTGGGTACCAGCATGACCTCTCAGGGGGGCCCAGGAACCAGCAGCACCCCTCAGCAGGACCTATGTACCAGAATGACCTCTCAGGGGGGCCTAGGTACCAGCAGCACCTCTCAGCAGGATCTGGGTACCAACACGACCTCTCAGCAGGGCATAGGTACCAATACCACCTCTTAGCAGGGCCTGGGTACCAGCACAACCTCTCAGCAGAGCCCAGGTGTCAGCAGCACCTCTCAGGGAAGCCCGGGTACCAGCAGCACTACCTCTCACCAGGGCCTAGATACCAGCACGACCTCTCAGGGGGGCCCAGGTGACAGCATCACGAGCAGGCACAGCGCACAGCTGATCAGACTCTAAGGGTCAACCTGCCAACCATCCACCCCCTTAGTCAGAGGAACCAACAGAAGCCCAAACCAAGGCTGCCTGAGGAGGGACAGAGAACAAGGGACTTTGCCTCTAAGCCCCTCCTGCCTCTCCTGGAGAAGCCAGCTTCTGAGTGGCTGGAGATGGGTCCCAGCTGGGACTGCACCATGCCCTTCACCGTACCCCCCACCAAGTGCTGGGGATTCTCTGCCCTGTCCCTTTACCTTCGTGTCCCACAGGCATGGTGGGCAACACCATACCAGTCCACACCTTGTGTTGAAGCAAACAGCACCAGGCTCACCACAGGACCACACTCTTCAAGCACAGTAAGGAGTCTTTTCTTCTTATTCCCCTCTCCCTGCAGCAGGATCCCAGGATCCGTAGTCAGGCAGCTCACAGTGCTGTCTGCTGCCCCTCCCCCAACTCCAGGTCACAGTGCTATCTGCCCCCCCACCCCCAGGCTCCTCCCAGGACCTGACCTGGGTCAGAGTCACCCCCAGAGCTCCACGATGCCAGGTCTACACACTACACCACATGGCAGGAGCCACTCCACTATCAACCCCACCTGTAGCAGGGGTTGCTCTTCCTTTCCCACAGGCAATTCCATAATTTTGCATCACTCTGAAAAAGCAGACATTAGGGGAGGAGGGCAGTGCAGACACCCAGGTGAGAACAGTGCCCACAAGTCTTACTCAGCTTACTGAGCATCCCAGAGCTCAGTACAGGGTCAGGGAAGACCCAGTGAGGAGACAGCCACCCTCTCTGGCCACACATCTGCAGAAAGGTAGGTGGCCCTTCCCACTGACCTCCTGGCCCAGTCTAGGGCAATGCCACTCCAGCTCCTCAGACCAGGCTCTGTGAAACCAGCAGGCAGAGTCCATCGGCCCTGCCTCCTCCAGAGCTCTCTGCACCAGCTCCCTCTGCGTACCCAGAGACACGGAAGGGCTGGTCCCCACACCCACACGTCCCTAAGGAGGCAAAAAGGTTTCCAGGTGTGATTAAGTTAAGGATCTTGAGACAAGATTGTTTTGGATTTCTGGATAGCCCCCAAATACAACCTCAAGGGTTCTTATGAGAGGTACACTCAGCATGGGAGGCACGAAGGTGTAAGTAGAGGGCCTGTGGTAAGAGGGAAGGCCACAAGCTGAGGTGCCCAGCAGAAAAGGGGCTTCCCACCGGCCTCAGCGAAAACCCACACTGCCCACACCTGCACCTTTGCCGGGTGGCACTCATTTTGGACTCTTGACGTCCACAACTAGCAGAGAATAAATGTCTACTATATCCACCTGTCACACTGTGGATATACTCAGCACCCTCCTCCCCTACAAAACCACCTTGCAGTTTACATCTGATACCACTTTGGGCATCCACGTTTATGAGAAATTCACTAATATGCATGTGTACACAAGCTGGCACAGCCCTTGGTGCATGGTACAACGTGAAGGACACCCCCTTCCTAAGGCCTCCCATGGCTCTGGGACCCCACCACAGCAATCATTCCCTGGGCTCAGAGAGCTTTCCCCACACAAAGAACATTCCCTTCCCCTCCCAGACAAAGAAAAGGTTCTTCTGAGAAAGGTTTTGTGGAGGGAGGGCAGGGAAAGCAGGACAGACTAAGAGGCACATTGAGCCGCCCCCACAGTTAGCCCTCACCTGCAGCAACTCATCACACCGCTCTAGACAGCACCAGGCGGGCAGGGGCAGGGTGCTAAGCAGGGCAGAGTGTGGGGCCCAGGCTGAGGCCGGGGGTAGGTATGCCCCTGCAAACTCTGAGGCCAACTCCGTGGGCATGGGCACTGCCCACATCCAAGCCACTGCACTGGCACCAGTTCGGTGTCCTCAACCAAACCCCAAATATTCTCTGTTGCAAATATCCATAAAATGACTCTTATTGACAATTCTTTCCCTGCTGCTACTTAATTAGTTTCCTGAACAATTAATCTAAGCTTTTCACTTTCCTAATACCCGAAGTCATTCTCTGTGAGAGGGAACCTTCACCTTGCAGAGCACCCACAACCTGACAGATAGCCCAGCAACAGTGCCAATCACAGCCTGCCTTCCTGTATCCCCAGCACCTGAGTGCAAGCTGCAGACACCCCTACCCTGCCCTGCAACCTCCCTTCTGTCACTAAAAGAGATGTGCACAGAGCAAAGGGCTGAACAGACAGCATCCAAGTGGGCACTGAGATGTAAAGCCACCTTTAAACCCCTCTCTTAATTAAGTGTGGGTGTCCTAAAGTCCCCTACTCCACAGCACAGGCACACAGGGGAGGCAGAGAGAAGAACGTAGGCATCTAATTATGGTCCTGACTGCAGGTGGCAGTGATTACTACTTGTCCTGCACTCATTTGTGTAACTGGACAGTCCTGGTAAGACAGAAAGGCACTTACTGAGCACCGAAGGCCACCAAACCCTCTCAGTGTGGTCTGAAATTTAAACACAGATTTTCAGGGAAGGACTACTTAAAATGTTTACAGCAGAAATTCAAGTAGCAGAAAGCTGAGGACAGCCAAGTGACTCACCTGTGGCCAACCAGCACATGCCAGCACACTCTAAGGCCCTGCCTACGAGGGCAAGCACCAGGCCTCAACCTCAGGCACTCCCCGTCCCACATGGGGAACCCCCATAGAGACAAGTAGAAGATCACTCTGTGCTGACAGGTGTCCTGAGACAAGAGGTACACGGAAGAAGGACTCAGGTCTGACCTGGGCTGACCTATGTCCTCTCTTGGTGACCTGCAAAGGACTGTTTGCTCCATTCCTGACTGCTTGGCCCGCTTACTCCTGCATGCTCTAACTTCTTCCCTCTGTGGGCTCAGGTTATCCACGACTGCTCTAATACTAGGGACATATAATAATATCCATACTGCCTCATATAGTCCCTTCCCTCTCCACCTTCCACTCTCTCAAGGGCAACTCAGAGGCCAGAGGTCATACCAGGTCAGGGGACCCAGCTTTCCTGCCCACAACTGTGGTCCAGCCCTGTGGGCCAGTTTCAGTGACACCTGGCCTGCCTAGGCTGGACACCTCACTTGTAACATGGTATGCATCAGATCCCAGCTAGAAACCCCCAACGGCACTCTCAGGAGCCTGCTCCATTCCTGGTTGGCACTGGTGGCTCTCATGCCCTCTGTGGTCTCTGTGTGGGAATGGCCATGGAGGACAGAGCCACGTGAGCCCACACCCACCCCTGCTTCACAGACACCTTGAGAGTACCCTCCAGACATGTTCAAAAGGACAGGAGGGGGAGGAGGGCAGCAGTGTACAACAAAAGGCCCCATTTCCAGAAAATGACATCCACACAGAAGGTCCAGTGACCCCCCCCCAGAGGACGTTCCTATGTTTATGTGCCCTATTCTAAGGGATGACATTTCATGCATCACAGTAAACTGGACTTTAGGGGGAAAGGACACAGCACTTGTCAACAAATGGATCCAAACTTCACCTCTGACCCCCAACCTTTGATGAAGAAAGTGTCTATCTAATCCCTCTGGAATTATCTATACCCATACCTTCCTCACTCACCTTTAACATAGCAGAACTTAAATTTGGCCCAAAGATGCTCTAAGTAAGGCAAAGTGGTCGCTGGAAGCCCAAACTGGAGCCCACAGCCCTCCCTGCCCACCTCAACTTCCAGCCACCAAAGGATCTCTGCAGATACTCCCTTCCAAGACTCAGAAGCTCTTGCACATATAACATGCATTTGCAGATTTTACCCCCAAAATAAAGAGTTGTTAAAGATTTCATTGTTACAACCCTCCCCCCACAAAGAGGGAAAATCTAGTCTTATGTGTCATGATTAAATAAAGATAGGATGCAAGATTCACTGAAGGCCCTGTGCCCAGAGAAATAGAATGGGGCCAGGGGCAGACACCAAATCCCTCAGCACCCTGAAGCATCTTCAAATCCCCCTGGCTTGCCCATAACTTCTGACAACCCACAGCTTGCACTGGCCCTGCCTGTGCCCAGCCTGCCGTGGTACTCCCAGCCTCAGGGATAGAAGCCACAAGTGTGCCTATGAGTCAGCCTACAATGTGGACACTGCTCATACAACTGTCACCACCAGCAAAAACCTTAAAGATATAAACTACTTGACAAATATTTAAAAACAAAGTTTATTATCTGAGAAAAAAATAAGTTAATTAAAAACAGTTGGGGATTCTGGGAAGATGGCCGACTGGTAGCAATGCTCCTCAGAGGCTCCTGAGCAAAGGAAGAAAAACTGGACTGAACCAGACTCTAAGAAGCCAAAGATGGAGAGCTGAGCCAAGAAATAAATTCAGCAAGCTATAACTCCAAAAAAGACCATTCAAGAAAACAAATTACAGGTACAAAGCCTACTGACTAGAGGATGGGAGATTCCCTCCCTCAGTCTCCTGCTGCAGCCTATCTGCAAAGGAGCAGGGAACAAAAGACTTCTCATTTTACCTCACTGGAGAGAGGCGCTAAACTCCAGATCTCTTTCTCCAGGGAAGTCCCACTTATGAACCTAGACACCACCTCACCAGGCATAAAATTGAACAGATATTTTTCCCCAAAAGTCCAAACTCCCAGTCCACCCTTTTCCCCTAGCATGGTGGTCTGCAGTTCTGCCCCCTGCAGAACACAGAGTGTCTGGTTTTGTCCTGAGAGAACACGGCATAGTGTGGACCACCAACCATCAGGATGGAATCTGTGACTAACAGCGAAGAAAGAGGGTGTGGGAAGAAAGGGACACTCAGTGGGAAGAGGAGGAGTCCTCTGGTTATGACTATGCCCGGCCAGTGGTAGTGTTGACCCTTGGTTTGGGCTATTTCTCGCAGGACAGGGTGCAGAACCCCCAGCTCTGACAGCACCCACAGCAGGAGAGTGGTTGCCCCCTGTGGACTGAGTTTGGCAGACAAGGCTGGTCCCTGCTGGGCCGGCAAGCAGAGGCTTTATAGGTGTGGACTAGACCTGAGAGCAAGGGCATGATCCCCTGATTTCAACAGAACCCTTGAGCAGTGGCTTACTGGGTGTGAACCAAGCCCTCAGGGGTAGGGCGTACTCTACTGCCTCCAGCAGGGCTGGTGGGCAGAGGCTTACCAGGTGAAGACTGAGACATGCAGGCAGAGTATGGTGTCCTGACTCTAACAGAGCCTGCGAACAGAGGCTTGCCAGGCAGTGGACTGAGACTAGCAGGAGAGGCATGGTTCCCTGACTCCAACTGGTATAGCAAGCAGAGGGTAGCTGTGTGTGACTGAGACCAGAGGGCAGACTGGTGCCCTGACTCCAACAGAGCCTGCAAACAGAACCTTGCCAGGCAGTGGACTGAGACAGGCAAGGGGGCGTGGTCCCCTGACTCAAACTGGTTTGGCAGGCAAACCCTACTCCAAAGGATAGCTGTGTGTGGACTGAGACCAGACAGCAGGGGATCCTTACCCCTGGCTCCAGCTGGGCCTGTGAGCAGAGAAGCAGACAATAGTATGGCCTGAGTCTGGCAGGTGGGAGTGTGGATCCCAGGCTCCAATTGTGCTTTGAATACCTTTGTTTTGAATTGTCCTTGAATCCCTCTCTGTTGGGCAGGATTTGCACTGCCAGAGACAATTTGGTTGAAACCCCTGTCTGGGGCATTCTACTCGGAGACATTCTGAGGTTGACCTTTGAAGTTCTGTAGTGGAAAAGAACTGAAGAGTGGGGGCTAGGTGCCACAGCTGTTTGTATCTCTTCACAGTCGAGATTTAGACCTAATACTGTGGTTTCTTAGGATAGGGTAGAGGTTGGCTGATATCAAAACAGAGCTAGCTTGCACTCACCAAGTAGGTCCTCAGACTCTCTGGCTAAAGCTCCGAAAGGGACCTTTGTAAG
>CAUYQV010103837.1:0-13520 GCA_963574575.1 Galagoides demidoff | reverse complement strand
GCTGGGACCACAGGCGCCCACCACAACGCCCGGCCATTTTTTGGTTGCAGCCATCATTGCTGTTTGGCGGGCCCGGGCTGGGGATTTGAACCCGCCACCTTAGGTGTACGTGGCTGGCGCCTTAGCCGATTGAGCCACAGGCACCGAGCCAAGAAAAATATCTTAACCACATTTAGAACTATGTTCAAACATCTATGGAGGATATTAAGACTAGGAATTAAAATAGAAATTACCCAAATGCAAGTAATGAGCTGATAAGATTCTCCTGTAGCAACATAGCAACATGGCTTGACCCAATCAAATATTAACTTTATAGATGCGGCAAACATGAACAGATAAATGTACTACTGTCATGAAACATGAAAGTATCTTATCTTCATGGGAACAAATGAACAAATTGATCTTCAAAAATTTAACTGTTGACAAAGGGCAAGAATTATAAAATTGGAGTTTAGGTTTGGCAGGATTATTCCCTTTAAAGCCCAAAGTGTTTAGTAAAAGGTAGAATGCAACTAATGTTTTAGAAACTGGTTTCCTAGCAATGTTAAGAATCTTAGTGTTTTAATATTTGGTGACATTTTAATATAGTTGGCAGCAAGAATGCAATGAAACAATTCCTATATTCATTCTGTCTAAGCCACTAAGCCACAGTCTTTCCACATAAGCCCTTAATACAGGTTACATTTGGGTACCATTTATGCATATCAGCAGCTGATTGATTGCAAATAATACTTTATACCATTGCTTTGTAACCTTTTTTAAATGATGGCACACTTGAACCTATGGGTAAACTTCCGTGGTACCCTTAAATTATATTGATCCAAAAAAAAAAAAGAAAAAGAAAAAATATACTTACTGTGCTTTGAACGTCTTTCAAAAATCATTTAATTAATGATATTTAAATATTTTTGCAGCACAGCTACAATCCTCGCATGACACACCAGTGTGCTATGGCACACAGGTTGAAAATTGCTGCCTTATACAATATTTTTCAGCTTATAAAAACATTTGTATAGATTGCTTAATTAAAGTGATTTTAACTTTATTGCCAGTACTAATCTGCAAATATTTTTGCCATCATGCCAATCCAGAAGCAATCTCAAATATCTTGCATTATTAAGATAAAATACAGATTGACACACACATGTCTTGCCTAATGAAATTCATAATGTAAGAGCAAGAATATCCTTGATTATTCTTTCCAAAAATGATCTTTAAACATCATCCATTGCTGCCATATTTAAGAAGATTCAATCTTTTTATGAAGGTCAGCTTCCTTTTCTTCATACTTAAAAATACTAAACTCTCCATCATAAGCACAATGAAAAAATTCAGAAGTTTTAACATGCTATTCACCAGTTTTTTTCTGGTTATCATAGATTAATACTTTCACTGAACTTAGAACATCTGAAGCTAGTTGGAATAATAAATTATCTTACCCAGTAGTAATTCCCTACTGCTTAAATAAATGTATAGGTGGGGATAGAGGGAGTCACTGTCTAATACACAATTAAACAGGGTGTAGATCTACCCAATTGTGTATCTAATATTATGGAAATCAACTCAGTCACATAGGGATGAATTCATGAGTGCCTACTACATGTCTGACACTTTGCAGAAAGTACCACTAATATTCAAGTGGGCCCTGTTAACTCACCTTTACAGGTGAAGAAACAAAGATTCAGAGATTAAAAATCTTGACAAACGACATTAAATGACAGAGTCAAAATCTGAATCTCCACTCTGCAACAATGCTCAATATACATTTTTTTAAGTGATCACAGGTCATTTACAAATATCATATTGTAGCCCACAAAACAAACTTCATCAAATTTAAAAGAATTAAAATCACACAAAATTTGTTCTGGGATTATAATAAAAATGAATTAACAATCATCAAGAGAAAGAAAAAAGAAAACCTGCTAAATCCATGGAAATTAAATAATGCTCTTCTAAATAATCTATAGATTAAAGATGAGTCTCAAAGGAAATAAAAATAGATAGAGAATCAAATTAAATAAAAATGCAGCACATAAACATTAACCAGATGCAGCTAAAGCAATGCTGAGGGGAAAACTTACACTAAATGCTTAAATTGGAAAGAAAATCAATAATCTATGGTTTCACCTCAAGAACCTAGAAAGTGAGAAAAATGAATTCAAGTCAAGTAGAAAGAAAATAGTAGTGATAAGAACAGAAACCAATGAGATTTAAAACAGAAAAAAAAATAGAGAAAAACAATAAAACAAAAAGCGAGTTCATCAAACAAATCAATAAAATTGATAAAACGCTAGCAAAACTAACAAAGATACAAAGAATAACAATACAAAACACCAATATCAGAATTAAATTACAGACACTGCAGCCATTAAAAAGGAACCTAAAGGAAGATCCTGAGCAACTTTATGTTCATGTGTTCATCAACTGAGAAGAAACTGACAAATACCTCAACCACTGCAAATACCAACATCCAACCAACCTGAAATAGAGAGTCTGAATCGTCCTCTAACTGTTAGACAAATTAAACCTGTCATTAAAAACCCCATACTCAGAAAATGTCCTTAGACAATTCTATGAAATATTTAAAGAATTAACACCAATTTTGTGTAATCTCTTCAAGAAAACAGAGGGAACACTTCCTAACTCATTTTATAAGTCCATTATAACTCTGTCACCAAAGCCAGACAAAGAAAGAATACTTAAAAGAAAAATATAGACTATTGTCTCTCAGAAGATTAGATGTAAAAATCCTTAACAAAACATTAACAAGTTGAATTCACCAATGTATGAAAATAACTATACATTACAGCCAAGTGGGATTTATTTCAGGTCTGTAGGGATGGCTTCATGATTTGAAATCTACCATGTCAATAGTCTTAAGGTGATGAATCACATGATCGTTATCTATTAATGCAAAGTGAAATTTAACAAAATCCAAAATACATTTATGATAATAGGAAAAGAATAACTACCTCTACTTTATTAAAATTCTATCATCATAGGCAATGATGAAACACTGAATTCTTTTCTCCAAAGGGCAAGAACAAGACAAGGATGTCTACTTTCACTGTTGTTATTCAACATAGTACTGAATTTCTAACAACTATAATAAAGCAAGAAAAAAGAAATAAAAGGCATACAGTTTGGAAAGAAAAAAATAAACCTATTGCTATTTTCAGATGACATAGAAAATTTCAAGGACTCTATCCCCAAATTTCATACCAATAACTGACTTCAGTGAGGTTGCAGGATACAAAATCAACACACAGAAATCAATCACATTTTATATAGTAGCAATACGCCTGTGGAAAATAAAATTTGAAATCCAATACCATTTGCAATTATTCCACAGATATACTTAGGTATAAACTTAGTAGAATATGTACAGGCTCTCTGTGCTGAAAATCACAAAATGCTGATGAAGAAGTTATACAATACCTAAAGAAATGCACAGACAGATCATGTTCGTAAATAACAAGACTCAACATAGTAAAGATATCACTTCTCTCTAAACTGTTTTATAAATTTAATGCAAATGCTACTAATATCTCAGCACAGTTTTTTTTTCATAGACACAGACAAGTTTATTCTAAAATGTATATGGAAAGACATTGGTTTTCAAACAATCTTGGAAAAGAAAACTATATAGGTGAAATCACAACACTAAGATTCACTCTGTACTGGCACAGCCATCAAGCCTATGGATAATCCAGAGCTTGATGACTGTGACTTAATGACAGAGCAGAGGACAGATACGAATAAATAGAAAAGAATAGAGATGCCAGAAATCAGTCCTCAAAAATATGCCCAGCTGTTGGTTTTTAAAAAGGGGGCAAAAGTTACTCAATGGAGGGAAGACAGCATTCAACAAATGGTGACGGAATCATTAGCTCGCCAAAGGAAAGAAAATCGACTCACGAGTCACTCCCCATATCATAAAATAGCTCAAAATGGATTACCTTTTAGGAAAAAAAAAAAAAAAGGAGAGGAGAGAGAAATCTTCAGTCTAAGGAGAGGCAAAAAGTTCTTAGATTAAAGGACAAATTAGTAAATTGAACTTCAGTAAACTTCTTTACTTTGTGAAAGACACAGTGAAGCAGATTAAAAAGCAAACTGCAGACTGGGAGAAAATATTTGCAGATTGCATATCGAAAAACGATTGGTTTTATTCAGTATGACATGTATTATGGGGGGGAAATGTATCTAAATGATGAATTCCTGGTCTTTTCCAAAAACTAGTTCACCGCATTTAGTTAAGACTGGTATGACACCCCCTATATTCTTATTTTCAAGTAGGTTAGATGTATTGCCAGGTATTTTTACTGAAACTTCAAGTTTATAAAATTCTAACTTCTCAAGATGCTACTGAAATAGTTAACCTAGTGTTAATTTAATCAGCTATGGCAAATAATCTTTAGAACAGCAACAACAAAAATAGCTATGGCTTTGCAAATGAAGGTTGGTCAAACTTTATGGCTTCTCCTCACACAAACTATTCAAGTCTGCCATAAATCACTGCCACAAAGTACGAACTCCTTACGTGCATCTTGCCAGGATGTCAGCATTCAAGAACAGACCCTTTTCTCTAAGAAAGGCATAATCATTTCAAAAGAGATGGATTTTTCTCCTACATCATGACCAAGGACGTCACACTTAACTATTTAACTCAAAATCCTATTTTTCTAATATGTATTTCCTTTTTCCTATGCTATATGGTTCATCTAATTAGATCGAGTGGATCATTATGGACAGAAATATTGTCCTTTCCTGCCAATTTCCATTTCAATTATTTCCACATTGAACCAAGTCAATTGCATGCTTATAAGTTAGTTACTGGAGAAGGGAAAACTCAATCCGACCTTCCACCGAAGTGCCCCAAGCCGGCCTCATGCTTAGAAAGCATCAGCAGGCCCATGTATTTGTGGGTGAGGTCTTAAGAATTCCTTTATTTTTCATTTCCACTTGTAGTTTTATCAGTTTGTGAAGGACAGTAATGAACCGAAGGAGATGCTACTGGCTATGAACTTGCAGAATAAACCTATAATAAAAAAAATAGTAATAGCAACTGGAGCAATTGTAAAGCCAAGTCAGATGGGCTGCTGCTTTGTCATGTCCGCAGAACGACTTCTCACCAGCCAGTCCTGGTCTCTTTCATCCTTATTCGCATGTGAGCAAAAATAGACCCAAAGTACATTTCATCCCTGCGGTTTCTTCGTTCTAGATTACCCAGGCTGCGCGTTCCGCTATGGGTACTTCTGGGAATGTCCAGACTGAATAGTGGAACCAAAGATAAGTATGTTTTGTCACAGCTTCACATTTACTCTTCCCTCCGAAGCCACTGCTCCAGAGGTGATTTAGAAGTACTCTGATTTCCCCAACCTGGGAGGCCAACCTCAGTGGCTCAAATTCAGTCGAGAACTGCAATAGAATTGTCGTCAATATCCATTTCTGCATTATCCTTTTGCAAGGACATGTGTCTAATTCTGAGGCACTGACAATCCACAGATTAAATGAGAGAAACTGGCCAAGTAAAATAAAATTATTTTCACGGACAGCTTGTTTTGATGAGCAATTGCTAAATATATACTATACTGCGTGCCTACCGTTGTTAACGTAGTCACTGTCATAGATGAAGGAACACACACACATCCACCGAGGGAGACTGGGTGGGAAGGTGGGGAGAAAGTTTTCACTGACCCTGCTTTAAAGACTGCACTCAAAAAGTATGTATTCTCACAAGTGTTCCAAAAAAGAAACTTCAAAATGGCTTAATTCATGCCTCCTGAAATATTGATAATCTGAGGAGTTTTGAAATGGTCTCTTTTGATTCACTAGAAAGAATGGCGAACCAGTCCGAATAATAATACAGCCAACCAAATTGCCCCGTTATGTTTTCTTGCTGCTCTGTTTAATAGCACAAGTACAGAGGATAAATTGACTGTGATGAATACAGAAGACCAAATAACATGGTGAAGGTGTAAAACGTCCCGAAAACACAAGCTGCAATCTGAGGTCGTTGATCTAATCCACACACACTCTAATTAGAAACATGTCTCTCACACCAACATAGCAGACTAGGCCAGCGAACACCTATTTGTTAACTTTCCCTCAAACCTTGATTTCCATCAGTTACATGTGACACCTTCATTTGTATGGGTGCTTCCACTTGCAAAAAAAAAAAAGAAATTGTAAAAAGGTAGCTTTCAAAGCACCTCATAATGTTTTAATCCCTTCTGCATAAACAGATTTCAAGCTTCTTTAATGAAAGAAGCAACCCAGCAAAGATTCTAACCTGCTGGAAACGTTTTAAGCCCATCTCGTCTCTCTGTCCCCCAGATCTTTTCTACACACCCTCCTCCCTCCTTTTCGAGCGTTAAACTGCTTCTCCACTTCCTCTCCAACAGTGGGAACACTTCCCATATGGGTGTCGGGATCTCTCACAGGGGTCAGGGGCTGCCCTGAAGAGGAAATGACCAGCTGTGAAATGTAAAAGACCAATTCCTTCCACATGTTCCTTTGCTCCCGAAGCAGGCAGGAGTTGTCAGCTAGCATCACTTTGGAACCAGGCAGGACTCTGCATCATAGTCCTGTCAAAACTAATTTACAATTAAAGACCTGCATGACTGTTTAAAGCTTTTTCAATTCCAGCAGTTTTCAGAAATGACTTTGAGATTGAAGTGGATCAAACAAAAACCCAGTTGTTGTAATGAGCTGTGATGGATGGTGAAGAACCTCACGAAACAAGTCAAAGATTATAACAAATTATAATAACGTTTTAAAAGAAATCCATTAATGGCACAACACTTACTGCACCTCCAATTAACATCTGTGTGGAATTTTCCCAGCTAAGCCCCAATTTGGGGAGTTTAATGTTGCAGCTATTGGAAGTCTATTTCAGTTTGTAAATAAAATTACAAGGTGACAACTTCATTGCCAAGAAAGAAGGGAGGAAGGAAATAAGGAAGGAAGAAAAGAAGGAAGGAAGGAAGGAAGATTTATCATGATCAATGGAAAGTTTAGAAAAAATTTAAATTACTTAAAATATTTTGAAGAATTTCTGTGACTTAAAATATACCATGTCCCAAAAGTTGCCCCTAAAGTCACCATACATAGGGAAAATGGAAAATTAGAGATAAATGTACTTTTATTTACAAAATATTCATTACAAAATTTTACAAAGAGGTAGCCAACAAATAAAGAATATTTTGTAAATATTTTACATTTCGATACACTTACATATCTTAAATAAAGGCATTTTAAATTGCAGGTAATTAGCTTTGTATGCAGATTAACCGTTTTGAAACATACTGTGATTCCCTGAGGCTCAATTTTTGTACTGAGATAAAGGATTTAGATCCATTAATGCTATTTGAAAATCAAGAAATCCAGCTGGCCACCTATAGCTAAGTGGTTAGAGCACAGATCCTATGTATCAGGGGTGATGGGTTTGAATCTGGCGTGGGCCTGCTAAACAAAACAAACAAACAAACAAAAAGTCAAAAAATCCAAAAGAACAAATGCCACTTTTAACATCTAAAAATTGCCTCAGTATTTTACGAAATGGTGAATCTGAAGTGGCCATTCCAAATTCTTATAATCTTGGATATGTTTTGTAGAAGTCCTCATTCCTTAAAAGCTCTCTAGAATTAATCAGAGATACCCATAATAGAAAATGATCTGGGACAGTCTCTCTACAAACTCAGCTCCAACTGTCAAAAGCAAAGTCATGTGTACTGTTTCCCCACATCAGATTATTTTTCCATAGGTGACAACTAACAAATTATTAACTAAAAATATGTTATCTCTGGTGTGGAATCATGAATAGCATTTGAGAAAAACTTGCTTTCCTTAGCTGACAAATGGAAAGGTGGCTTTCAGGGAACGTGATGTGGATAAAAACTGGCCATATTAGTCCCTTAATGACTGGGCCTACAAGCTCAGCTCTGCTGACCAGTGTCTTCATGGCTCCTGCCCCTGAGCTCCATGATAAAGGGCCTTCAACCCCTTTCCTGCCATCCTTCTGCTTGTCCCCAGAGCTGCTAATTAACTTACCCCTCATCCTTCCTCTATTTCCTGGGCGTAACAGTACAGACTAGACAGAGCCCTCTCATCAGGCCATCTAATAAAAAAGTTACTGAAAGAACCACATGATTCTGAGCAACTGATTTTTTTTTTTTTTTTTTTGCAGTTTTTGGCCCGGGCCGGGTTTGAACCTGCCACCCCCAGTGTAGAGGGGCCGGCACCCTACTCCTTGAGCTATAGGTGCTGCCCTGGTGTAACTGATTTTTGACAGGAGAGCAAGGCAGTTCAACAAGGAAAGAAGAATCTTTTCAACAAACTGTGTTGGAAGAACCAGACAGTCATATGCAAAAACAAAACTCAAAAAGCTTCGGTCCTAACATCACACCTTCTTCGAAAACTAACTACAAATAATTCATTGATCTAACTGTAAAATGTAAAACTGCATAACTTTCAGAAGGAAGCATAAGGAATATCTTGGGAACTGGGGCTGGGCAAAAATTCCAAAGACATGATACAAGTTACAGTCATTTAAAAAACTGGTAAATTAGACTTAAGCAAAATTCAAACCTTTTGTTCTATGAGGTACGCTGTTAAAATTAGTAGGTAAATTAGAGACAGGGAGAAAGTATTTGTAAACTACAAAGAAGAATTTGTATCCAGAATGTATAAAACTCTTAAAATTCAACATTAAAGCAAACAATTCATTCATCTTTTAAGGGTACACGTGAATCTTTCTAAATGAAGAATATAAATGTCTTAGCACAATAACTAAGAAAATGACATGAAGGCTATGTTAACAGGTTGATGAAAATATTTCAAATTGTATATAAAAATAGCACACTGTACCCCATGACAGTATCAATGTACACAGCTATGATCTAATTTTAAAAAAAAGAAATAAAAGAATTGAAATATTTAGTAATACTTGAACAAATATTTTACTAAAGAAGATACATGGATAGCAAATAAGTACATTCACCATTGAAGAAGTCTAAATTGAAATCATGAGATGCCATTACACATAAATTATAAGGATTTTACTAACACCAACAATACTAAGTGTTGTCAAGGGCGCAAAGCAACTGGTGGAAATACAAAACAGTATGGTTATTTTATAACATAGTCTGGTGGTTTTAATAGAGTTAAATACACACATATTACACACTCTGGCAGTTGTATTCCTATGTATGTACTCTAGAGAAATAAATATTATATTCACAAAAAACCTGTATATGAACATTTATAAGGACTCTATTCATAATGGCCAGAAAGAGATACACTGTGAAACATTCATATAATGAGCTACTCCTCAACAATAAATGGGGAGGAACTGTTAATACCACAACTCCTGTGAATGTCAAAGGCATTGGGTTGAGTGAAAGAAGTCAGTCTCAACTAATGCTCACATCGTGCGTGACAATTTTGAACAGAAAAAACTATACAGTGATGCAAACAGATCAGTGGGTACCAGGGTAGAGGATGCAGGGCAGAGGAATGTGCCTATAAAACATAGCACATAGGATGAAGGGGTGATAGTGTGGTTCTTTATTCTGATTATGGTGGTGGTTACAAATCTCTATGCTAAATTACATTGAATTGTACACTCTTAAATAAAAGGTCAAGTTTACTATATTTTCATTTAAAAAAAAAATACACTGCCTGCTTGACTGATTTCCAAAGAAAGAAGCTCTGATCCTACTTCATATTAATTCAGTCATTCAGCAATAATTTACTGAGAATCTGTGATGTGCTGAGTATTATTACATGCTCTCAGTTATGCCCATAAGCATAGCAAAGATCCCTGCCTTCATGGAATCTGGGACTTAATCAAGTAAAGGGGAGCGTAGAGGTAAGAATAGATAGAGCTGGTACCTTCAAAAGCACCTGGAAGCAAACTATCTTTTCATCTTTATCCTGTCAATCTTTCCAGAGCCCGGCTAAAGCAAAGTCAGGCGTTAGTGACAGGTAGCACATGTATCACGAGCATGGGCGCTGTGGAATTAAAACCCACCTCAGACATACTGAATAGGAACTTTCCTTTAATAAGATCTCTGGGTGATTCAGACACTAATTACAGTTTGATTAGTGCTGCAGCAGAGTATTTCACTGATAGGCCCACCCTCTCCCTCCCCGAAACTCTTCAAACTCCCTCTCCATCATGCCTCACCTCCTTGATCTTCTTTTGTAGATTGCTTCTTTGCAATTTCCCGAATCCCTCTTCCCTCTGTCCTTTACATGGAGGTTGCCCTATAATGTGGTCTACTCTTTTCTTCCTTGGTAAACTTATTCATTCCCCCACATCCATCGAGATGACACCCACATGCCCCTCCTGAGCTTTACATCTATTTTCTCAACTCTAGGACAATCATTGTCTTCTTATTTCCTCTAGCACTTTAAATTCAATTTGACCACAAATTTAATCGACTGTTACCTGAAACCCCTTGCTTTGAGTCCCTTCTCCCTGATAAGTGCAATGCTATTTTCCCGGATGCTTGAGATAGGAATACCTTTGCCTATGATCTTCATGTCTTTCCTTATGACACACCATTCACTTTCTCCATTCTCTTGAGTGCCCCACAGCCATGTTCTGCCTTGGGCCCTTACCATCTCTTCCCTGGGTTTTCATGCTGGATTTCTTGTCTTAACATGCTTGCTGCCCAAATCCATCCATTTGGCCTGGAGTTCAGTGGTTCCTTATAGTTCTCAAAGATACCTTATGCCATGTGACTTCTTAATTTAGCTGTTCCTTTCCTTTTACCCCAAAGAATTTCCACCTATGCTTGCTTTTTTGAATTCTAGACTATCTTGACTCTAGGACAAAATGGTGAAATGCCTAATTCAACAGATCATACCAATAAAAATGTAAACAGGATATTTTAACAGAAGTTCAGGAAAATTTCAACTCCTTCAAAAGCTCACCTACTTATTTTGGGGAATCCACACCTAAATGACTCATGGGAAACTATGAATATTCATTTCTATTCATATACACTGCCCGCAGTGGCCTCTGTAACACCTTGGATTACAAAGTTACAGTATATGAAACATATTAGAACAATTCTTCCTTATTCACAAGCGATTTGTTCCAAGATCGCAGTGGATGCCTGACATGGATAATAATACCAAACATCATATATACTATATTTGTTTCCTATACATGCATACCTAGAAAACATACATGGATACCTAGTTTAGTTTAATATATAAATTAGGCACAGTAAGAGATGGACAACATAACTAGGAATAAAAGAGAATAATTATAACAACATAATATAATAAAGTTTAGGTGAATATAGTTTCTCTCTTGCTCTCTCTCAAAAGGCCTAATTGTACAATTATTGTATTCACCTATTTTTGGAGTGCAGTTGATTACAGGTAACTGAAATTACAGAAAGCAAGACTTTCAATAAGGGGAAACTTCTCTCTCTCTCTCTCTATCTCCATACATACACACACTGTGAGGCTTTATTGGCTCACAGGAAAATATATACAACAATATATATAACAGTATAGTTCCAAGTCTTAAAGAATTTCAGTGAAATGGTTTTCTCCTTTCACAGGTTGGAGAGTGTTTGCAGGCAGGTATCCCTCTCCACAGGAATCCCACTATGACATGACCAGAGTAGGGAACTAATGGGATTCATAATACAAATTTTTCACAATTTCCCTCTCACCTAGAAACTAAATTTTTCTTGTTCAAATAGTTTGCAACTATTTCACTTCCTCTTCAAGTATGAATTCACTCCCAGAAGGCTCGTGTGTCTCCCAGAGTGCTGGTGGGTACTCCCACAATCTACTGGCCACATACATATCTCATTGATGAGCTCTAGTAAGTGCGTGGAGGTCCGGGCCTGGAGGTCACTTTGGTTTATAATCCCATGGTGCTTAGCAGCGTGATTCATTCTCATGGTTGTGCAATAAATTTCTCCCGAAATGAATTCTGCATATACGTATAGACCTTTCCAGACACCATTTTTCATGCAGTGTAGGCAAATTCAAAACAAAATTATCAAGCATACCAAATATCTTCCTAAAATGTAAAACAGCCTAAAAGATGGTAATAACCTGAAAGTTATATCGCAAGTCTTTTCTTTCATCCTTTCAGAAGTATTTTCTGGCCTCTGGCATTTACCTATTTATAAGGCTGATCACCACTTAAAGCATTAAGCAGGAGATTAAATTCTAAATTTTCTAGGCGTGTGCATGTGTGCACACATGTGTGTGCTTGTAAGTGATCATTAAAATTCATTTTATCATGATCTGGGGACAGTAGTTGATTCCACAAATTACATATGGAGCCTCTCGATGTGGACAGCTTGTGGAAGATCATAAACACATTTTTCATATAGAAACGCTGCAGCCATAAACACACCACGTGGTCAGCCCTTCCCTAAGGTTTGCTCCTTTAATTGTAAATAGCCAGAAAGTCATCAAGCCAGAGTTTAATAAACTTTTAATTTGAAATGAATTACCACATGTTGTGTTTGTTTACCCATTATTAAATCTCTTAGCAACATATCAGTGGCAGAAACAGCATACTGTATCACAGCCCTGATATATTAGAAAACAAACCCATGGGGGATATTAACCACTAATAATATGCTTAGGAAGCTTCCAAGAAAAATAAATACATACAAGCAATAAGGAAGACATGTATTCCAAGAGATTCTATGTTCTGTTTTTGTATAAATCTGTTCAGAATAGGAGCAGGAGGTCCCTCTGCAGCCTTTGAATGTGAGGTTAGAATCAGTCTCCAGACTCAGAGTAAAGCAAATAAACAAGCAAGTTTTTTCTACAGCATTTTCCTAATGCATAAAAGATTCTTTTTCTTACGAGGTATCGTCAGGTTTAACATGTTGGTATTCATGTTTTGCAGAACACCACCTGTCCGCCTTTCAGGGGACCTGGGGGCAGCAGTCTAAAGGCCAAGTTCATGACACAGTGTAGTAGGTGTAGGAAATACAGCCACCTTACCCTGAGGAGAAACTAGAAAGCAAAAATGATCTGGTGAGGCTCGGCACAGGTAACTCAATGAGTAGGGTGCTGGCCACATACACCAAAGCTGGCCCCTTCCAGCCCAGCCCTAAACAACAATGACAACTGCAACCAAAAAAAATTAAAAAGTAGCCCAGTGTTATGGCAGGAGCCTGTAGTCCCAGTTACTCAGGAGGCTGAGGCAAGAGAATTGCTTGAGCTCCAGAGTTTGAGTTTGCTGTGAGCTGGGATGCTATGGCACTCTTCCAAGGGCAACATAGTGACATTGTCTCAAAAAATTAAAAAAAAAAATGATCTGGTGAAAAATAGTCTGAGAGTAATTGCTTCTTATCTTCTGCTCAGTATCCTAAACTAGGTTAAAATGGCCATAACATTGAAATATTATCAGTTATGTCAGAACCTACTTTCTCAAAAGTTAAAAATTCTAAAATAATAATTTTAGCTCCTTTCTTAATCCAAAAACACTGGAAAAGACAAAGAAAGAAATATAATTTTCAAATGCA
>CAUYQV010103836.1:0-11170 GCA_963574575.1 Galagoides demidoff | reverse complement strand
CCACCCTTTGTCTTTTCCTGAAAAGGAAACCTTAGTAACGGACTCAGCTGGGAGTGCAGGGAACAGTGGTGTGGGTGGGGAGGTGCTGGTGGGGAACAGCCAGTCCAGGGGCCATTATAAAGCTATTCCCCAGTGTGGGTGCCTGGAGCTTAGTCCCAAGAGGAAACTGTGGGGACAGAATACGCATTTTAAGTCACCCTGCAAGGAGGGTGAAGGAACTGAAGTATTTCCTCCCAAGATCCCCAGTGCTCCACACAGCAGCCAGCTCCCCGTCAGCTAGAAGGTGGAGGTGTTGAGAAGGTGGGGAGGGGGGTTGGATGCCAGGAGAGAGAGGCTGCAGGAGGTCTCCCCAGTCCATCAAGCCTGTGCTTGGTGCAACAACAAAATTGATTTCTCAGAAACATTTTGATGTGAAAGCAGAGTGCTTAAGACTGTGCACTGTGCGGCCACATTGGTTGGGTCCCGTTCTGAGCTCTTCCTCTTAGTGTGTCTCCTTGGACCAGGTCCTTCAGCACGCTGAGCTTTGGGAGGTGCTAGTATTAATTTCACAGGGTTATTTTGAGAAACGAGATCCCACATAGAAAACTCTCTGCCCAGTGTTTGCTGGGCAGTAAGCTCGCAATGCATATTTGTGAAGGGAATGTATGAATGAATAAAAATGGAAAATTTAAGTCAGGAAAAGCACTCACAGTATTACCACCAGGAAATGGTTATTGTGATCCTACTTAGATGTATAACCTTAGAGAATGTTCCTGTGCAAGTAAAGATATGAGTTACTACTAAAAGGGGATCATATTATACATATTTGAATATTAAAAAATGTTTCTTTAGTGAACTATAATTCCTGTGCCATAAAACTCATCTTTCTATGAAAGCTTATTCTTAAGTATGCAACACGCTCCAGGATGACACTTTGTTTTATCTATAGGTGGCAGAAGATGTCATGGCAGAGAATACAGGTGCTTAAATAGGAAGCAAGTGGCACCGTGACTGCGTGCCCAGGCACGGCTGACTTTATACCAGATTTTGCCACTCCACTTGTGTTCAGGTGTCCACCCCACGGCCTTTGTTTTTAGAGCCTCCAGTTTCTTCTGCCCCTCTTTTTGTTTCCTCCTGAGCACCTCGTCTTCCTGGTCCATCTGCATGGCCTTCCTCTTGGGCTGTTGGAACGGCTTCTTCCTGCCACACTCTTGGCCACATACGGTGCTGCTACCCCTTCCCCAGAGCCTGTCAAAAATTCACTATTTGAAAATGTGTCTTTTGAAAGTATACAGTTTGGTGGCTTTTAGTATATTCACAAAGTTATGCAAACATCCACTGTTTAATCTCCACTATCAAATCCCCAAACATTTTTACCACCCCCCAAATCAACCTCATCCCTATTAGCAGTCATCCTGCATTCCTCCATCTCCATCCCCCCACCCCCGGCACCCACTCCTCTACTTTCTGTCCCCATGGATTTGGCTATTCATGTAAAAAATAGCCATGCATGGGGAGTGTGGAAAGATGGCTGGCTCTTGCCAGAGGCTCATGTCCAAAGGGAGAGAGACTGAACTGAAGTGGATGGAAGCCGAATGTGAGGAGCTGTGCGTTGAGAGGACTGTGTGAAGTGCACATCGTCCAGGCTAAGTCAAGCAGCAGGAACAAGAAAATGGGAGAAAAACCAACAAAGATCAGGTATACCCAGTTCCAAGAGGAAGACCCTCCTCCCAAACAGAAACTCTGTGGCAGCAAGTACCCTGCCAATGAACAGCAATCAAAAGCCTGCTCACCTTATCCCACGGGAGAGCAGTTGCTAAGTCCCAGTCCTCCGTCACCAGTGAAGTTACACCACTGAGCCTGGCCCCATCCTGCATGACACAAAAGAACAAATATTTCCCTGCAATTCTGAGCATGTAGATCTCCCTACCCCCATCCTAGGTGCTGGAAGGAGTGCCCCCTGCAGAAGCTGGAGTGTTTAGTGATTTCATTGAGAAGCCCAGGAATTCTGGCAGCGTGGAGCTGCAGCGGGAGAATAGTAGCACTGCAGTCCTAACTTTGGCACTACCCTTCCCCAGCTCTTTGGGAATTCTCGGAAATCCCACAGATTTCTGTCTTTTGCCCTCCAGGACAACCTCGGACAATCCACCGAGTGGATGGGAACCAGTGCTGAAGTGACTTTCAATTGAACTTTGTCCCCTCTGTTGGTAGCAGCTTTCTTTTTGGGGTGGGCGGGTCCTGGCATTTAAGCAACTTTCCACTGAACTTTTGACCTTCACCCTCTGCCAGGCAGTGGCCTCCTGAGCTTGATTGGGTGGGTGGTGCCTGGTACCTGAGCAACTTTGTCTGAGCTTTGGGCCTATGCTGTCCACACAGCTGCAGTCCTCTGAGCTCAATTGGGCAGGCAGTGTCCATTGCATGAGTGTCTCTCCTGAACTCTGAGCCAAGGTTGATGGCTGGGAAGACCACTGAGCTTGATTAGGACACTGTTTCTTGTCCCCCTGGAGACACTGTCTTGGGCTGCAGATTCATCACTTGTCTGCCTTTGTTAGTGTGGTGGCATCACAACAGTGAGGTGTGGACTCAACAGGGATAACATATCAATTAAACTAAAAATGTATAATTAACACATTTAAAAAAAAGAAAGAGAAGAAGAAGCTGAAAATACTCATGATGAAGAATCAGTAGAATAACTCTGGCAATATGAAAAATCAGAGAAGACCAGCTCCCCCAGGGGATGCCAAAGAAAATACAGCAGAAAATTCTATCCACAGAGAAATTACTGAAATGTCAGAAATAGAATTCAGAGTATAGATGGCAAATAAGATAATTAGAATGGAGGAAAGATGAAGAAAGAGAACCAAAAAATAGTTCAGAAGTTGTCTCAAGAAATTAACAAATTCAAAGACAAAAGCATCAAGGATATGAACATAATGAGGAAAGATATAGCAGAGCTTAAGGAATTGAAAGAGATATTTGAGGAGCTTCAGACTACAGTAGAGTCCTCAGAAATAAAGTTGAACAGGGTAAAGAAAGAGTCTCAGGTAAAGAAGAAAAGACTTGAACTAGCCCAAGCAGTCAAAGGGTCAGAAAAAAGGAGACCAAGAACATAATATTCCCTGAGAGAGTTATGGGATAATTCCAAGAAATCAAACATCTGAATTGTAGGGATTTCTGAAGGAGAATAAGATGGTCCCAAAGGCACAAATTCTCTGCTCCCAGACATTACCTCAGAGAACTTCCCAAGTATTGCAAGAGACACAGAAATTGAGATAGTGAATAGTTTCAGACCCCCAGCATGACTCAATCCAAGCAAAGCATCTCCTAGACACATTGTAATTAATTTTTCCAATGTTAACATGAAGGAGAAAATTCTGCAAGCACCCAGGAATAAGAACAGTATTACTTAGAAAGAGAAAGTATCAGGATGACTGCAAATCTTTCAGGTGAAGCTTTTCAAGCCAGAAGAGGATGGTCATTGACTTTCAACCTTCATGAACAAAACACTTTCCAGTCCACAATCCCATATCCTGCTCAACTGAGTTTCATTTGTGATGGAGAAATCAATTCTTCACTGACACCCACATGATGAGGAAATTTGCAATGACTAGACCGGCTCTACAGGAAAAACTCAGACCCATTCTTCATAATGATCAGCAGGATTGTACTCCACCAAAGTAAACCTACCCAGAAATTTAAGAACAAAGCCTAGCTTCCACAATGGTGAAAGAAAAACAAATAATGGACTTCTGAAAAACAAGTATCTATCAATTCTCTCAATTAATGTGAATGGTTTGAACTGTCCTTTAAAGAGGCACAGACTGGCTGACTGGATACAAAAACTCAGGCCAGATATCTGTTGCCTTCCAGAGACACATCTTACCTCAAAGGATAAAACAAGACTCAGAGTAAATGGATGAAAAATAGTAATCCAGGCAAGTGGAAATCAGAATAAAACAGGGGTTGCAATCTTATTTGCAGATACAGCTGGATTTAAACCAACAAAAATAAGGAAAGACAAAGATGGCTTTGACTATATTCTTGTCAAAGGAAGCACACAATATGAAGAGATTTCAATAATTAACATTTATGCACCCTATCTGAATACTCCTCAGTGTATAAAACAAACCCTAACTGATCTGAACAATATGATATCTTCCCATACTATAATAGTTGGAGATTTTAACACCCCCCTGACAGTACTGGACAGGTCCTCCAACCAGAAACTAAAGAAAGAAATAAAGGACTTAAACAAGACCCTAGAACAAATGGACTTGACAGACATTTATAGAACATTTTATCCTAATAAAACTGAATACACATTTTTCTCATCAGCCCATGAATCATCTTCCAAAACTGATTGTATCTTAGGACACAAGGCTAACCTCAACAAATTCAAAAGAATATAAATTATCCCCTGCATCTTCTCAGACCATCATGGGATAAAAGTTGAAGTCAACAGCAACAGAAATATTTATACTCAAATTAAGTCATGGAAACTAAATTATGCTGAATAATAGCTGGGTCATAGATGAAATCAAGATGGAGATCATCAGATTTCTGTAACAAATGATAATGAAGTCACAAATATCAAAACCTGTGTGATACTGAAAAGGCAGGTCTTAGAAGGAAATTTATGGCATTAGATGCCCTCATCAAGAAAACAGAAAGAGAGCAAGTCAGCAACCCAAAAAGCCATCTCAAGCAATTGGAAAAGAAAGGACAATTTAATCCCAAACCCAGAAGAAGAAAAGAAATAACCAAAATTAGAGCAGAATTAAATGAAATTGAAAACAAAAGAATTATTTAGAAGATCAGCAAAACAAAAAGTTGGTTCTTTGAAAAGATTAATAAAATTGATAAACCATTGACTAGACTAACCAGAAACAGAAAAATTAGATATCTAACAACTAAAATAAGAAATGATAAAAGGCAAATAACAACAGATGCCACAGAAATACAAAAGATTCTCAGCAATTACTATAAAAAACTCTATTCCCAGAAATATGAAAATGTACAGAAGATGGACCAATAACTAGAAACGTGATACCTTCAAAAACTCAGCCAGAAAGATTTAGAAATCTTGAATAGACCAATATCAAGCCCTTGAATAACATCAATTATACAAAATATCCCCCAAAAGAAAAGCCCTGGATCAGATGTCTTCACACAGAATTATATCAAACCTTCAAAGAGAAGCTAGTTCCTATAACGGGTAAACTGTTCCAAAACACAGACAAGCAAGGAATCCTCCCAAAACATTCTATGAAGTAAATATCACCCTGATCCCCAAACCAGGAAAGGACCCAACAAAAAGAGAAAACTATAGACCAAAATCATTAATGAATATCAATGCAAAAATATTCAACAAGATATTCACAAGAATACAATGACACATTAAAAAGGTTATACACCGTAATCAAATGGGTTTTATCCCAGAGATGCAAAGTTGGTTCAACATACATAAACCCTAATACACCACATAAATAGAATCAAAAACAAAGACTATATGATTCTTTCAATTGATGCAGAAAAGGCTTTTGATAATATCTAATATCTAGCATCCTTTCATGATAAAAAAAAAAACAACTCAAGAAAATAGGCTTAGATGAAACATTCCTTAAATTGATCAAGGCCATTTACAGCAATCCCACAGCCAATATCATTTTGAATGGAGTAAAGCCGAAAGCATTTCCACTCAATTCTGGAACCAGCCAAGGATTCCCATCGTCTCTACTGCTATTTAACACAGTGTTGGAAGTCCTAGCCATTGTGATCAGGCAAGAGAAAGAGATCAAAGGAACTCAAATGGGGACAAAGGAGGTCAAACTCTCCCACTTTGCAGATGACATAATCTTATACCTGGAAAACCCCCAGGACTCAACTACAAAGCTCTTAGAAATGACCAAGGAATACAGCAGATTCTCTGGATACAAAGCCAATACCCACAAATCAGTAGCCTTTGTATATGCCAACAATTGTCAAGCCAAGAGTAAAATCAAAGAATCTATTCCTTTTACAATAGCACCAAAGAAGATGAAATACCTGGGAATATATCTAACAAAAGATGTGAAAGATCTCTGTAAAGAAAATTATGAAACTTTGAGAAAGAACATAGCAGAAGATGTTAACAAATGGAATAACACACTATGCTCATGGCTGAGAACAATCAACATTGTTAAAATGTCCAAAGCAATCTATAGATTTAATGCAATCCCCATCAAAGCACCAATGTCATACTTTAAAGAACTTGAAAAAATGCTATTTCAATTCATATGGAACCAAAAAATACCTGAATAACAAATACAGTTATTAGAAATAAAAACAAATCTGGAGGCATCACGTTGCCAGATTTCAGGTCCTACTACAGGTCTATAAAGATCAAAACAGCATGGTTCTGGCACAAAAATAAAGATGTAGATCTATGGAATAGGATAGATAATCTAGAGATGAACCCAGCCACATATCGTTATTTGATCTTCCATAAGATTAATGAAAACACTCATTGGGGAAAAGAATCCTTATTTAACAAACAGTGTTGGGAGAACTGGTTATCCAGGGGTAGAAGACTGAAACTGGACCCGTATGTCTCACCACTGACAAATGATTCTGGCTGGATAAAATATTTAAATTTAAGGCATGAAACAATAAAAATTCTAGAAGAGAGTGTGGGGAAAACACTTGAAGATACTGACCTGTGAAAAAACTTTATGAGGAAGACACCCCTGGCAATTACAACAACACCAAAAATAAATAACTAGGATTTGATCAAACCAAAAAGCTTTTGCACAACTAAGGGTACCACAAACAAAGCAAACAGACAGCTTTCAGAATGGGAGAAGATTTTTTCATGTTACAAATCTGACAAAGGTCTGATAACTAGAATCTATAGAGAACTCCAATTAAACAATAAGAAGAGCGCAAACAACCCCCTCTGTAAGTGGGCAAGAGACTTGATCAGAAACTTCTCTGAGGATGACAGATAAATGACCTACAAACGCATTTAAAAAGTTCATCATCTTTAATCATCAGAGAAATGCAAATAAAAATAACTCTAAGTTATCATCTAACCCCAGCAAGATTAACCCACATCACAAAATCCCCAAACAACAGATGCTGGTGTGGATGTGGAGAGAAGGGAACACTTCCACCCTGCTGGTGGGATTGCAAATTAATACAGCCTTTTTGGAGAGAAGTATGGAGAATCCTCAAAGGTCTAAAAGTATATCTTCCATTTGATCTTGCAATCTCACTACCTAGGTATCTACCCAGAAGAAAAAAAATCATTTTACCACAAAGACATTTGCACCAGAATATTTATTGCAGCTCAATTCATAATTGCCAAGTCATGGAAGCAACCTAAGTGCCCATCAACCCATGAAAGGATCAACAAATTGTGGTATAGGTAAATCGTGGAATACTATTCAGCCATCAAAATGGTGACTTTACATCTTTTACATTGACCTGAATGGAGTTGAAATACATTCTTAGTAAAGTATCACAAGAATGGAATAATAAATATCCAGTGCATTCTATACTAATATGAAACCAATATGTAAACAATTGTATGTCCACATGAACAGTAAAACACAAATATAGCCTCGTATGAGGGTGGGGGAGGCGAAAGGGGGGAAGGAGGGGGATGATTGTAGAAGGAGGGAGGGCATGAGGCGGACCTCACCGAACGTGCACTGGGAGGGTATAACACACCCCTGGGTGAGGGGCTCTTTTGACAACTGGAACTTTACCCCGGAAGTGAGACCGGGCTAAAAATTTGTACCTTCATATTAATTCGCAACCAAAAAGAAAATAGCCTTGCCACATGTGATCTTTGGTGCCCATCTTCGTTCCCTTAGCATGATGTTTTCACGTTTTATCCATGTTGTAGCGTCTGCTTTTTATGGCTGAATAATAAATATTTCACTGTGTGGATAGAGCCCATTTTCTCTACCCACTCATCAGCTGATGGACATTAGGATTATTTTCTATTATGAATAACACCACTATTTGACTACCAATTTTGTGTGATGATGTTTTCTTACGAATGTACTAGGAGTGGGATGGCTGGGTCATGGGCTAACTCTATGCCTGACTTTTCAAGGAACTGCTAAACTGTTTCCCAAACAGCCACAACAGTTTTCTGACCTATTTTTGGCCCTTTCATACCAGATTTTGACTGTCTTTCTTGTCAATAAATAGGCATGGGCATCACTATTTGGAGTGAGCACATAATATTTCCTTAAGCAGCTCAACTAGGGTATGTCTAATAAATTCCCTGGAGAAGAAGCCTTGGAGATATTCCTTGTGACCCCAGCAATTTATAAATGGCACTTTCTCAGATATATCTAGAGTGCTTTGTATCCCCCTAATCTGGTGCTTTCACCAGCACTGACACCCTGCACGTGTGTGCGCGCACACACATACACACACACACACCCGTCTTGTCTACTCAGGGTGAGCTCCTCGAGAAGTTGAAGCATGTCTTGAAGTTACCATTGTATCCATGACACCCAGCCAAGTGTCAGGTATATGAGACTGGATGGACACAAGGATGGATGGATGTTTACAGCCAGGGGTTGTGAGGAGGAGGAGTTCATTTTTACCTTCTGTCCCCAAATCCCTGCTTTGAGAGGCAGGGAGTTCCCTCACCTGGAAGTGTGTGGCAGGAGGCTGGGCCAGTTGGCAGGAACACGATGAAGCAACTTCAGCATCAGCAGGGGACTGGATGAAATTTGAAATGGTTTCCACACTGGAGAGCCTAGAACTTCATGAAATACTAGGCCAGGGAAGCCGAGAGATGTGTCCTAAGCTCCCCAGCTAAGCAGATGTGGGGTTGTGAGTTGCTGTGAAGATTTTTGAGCTTATTCTGAGGATGCCAGACCAAAGCTTCCCTCTTGCCTAAAGGCTTCTGCCTCCTCCTGCAGGCCTTTGGGAAGTTCGCAGTCCACTAAAGTTAGAGTCCCACAAAGGAGAAACCCTTATGCAACAAGTTGTTTGGTAAGTTTGTGGCTAAGTGTAGTCCTGACTGCTTAGATAAAGGAGGCCAAGCTCTGGGGGGGGTGGGGGGGTGGAGGGGTGGCATGAAGGTCCCAACAGAGGCCTAGGGGGATCTTTGGTAGCGAAGGGGGATTTTCTCTTATTCCTGATTAGATATTGGGCTGGAGTGGAGGGAGGTTGGGGTGGGGGTTAGACCCTGGGGTAGGAAGGCACAGCCCCTCGGCACGGCATCTAGACCTGGACAGGTCACGGACCCTGAGAGCTGCCGCCCTTCCTCAGTGTGGCTCTGTGCTACGTTCATGGCCACTCTGCCCACTTCCACGGCTTCAGGAAAGTTCCCCTGCGATACAAATATTAGGGATGAGTTTGGAAATCCTTGTCCTGAGCCAAGGTGGGTAGAAATGCATACAAGGAAAAGCCACCACCGGTCTGTCTGCAGAGGTGTGGGTCCCTGGACGTGGGTTTAGACTTGGACTTGGAGCAGCAGAGACCAGCTGGGGACTCAGGAAACACCCGGACCACAGCTGCACGGTTTGTGCCGCACTCGGAGGGCCATGGGCTCACGTGGAATTTGGAGAACTCACCTTCACTCCCCCCTGGAGAGGCTGAATCTTGGAGAGTAGCAGGGCAAGCTATTTGAAAGGACTCTGGAACGAGAGTGCCCAGGTTTGAATCCCAGCTCAACACTTCCCAGCTGTGGGTCCTTGGACAAAGTTCCTGACCTTCCTGTGCTGCTGGTCACATCTCTACCATAGGGATGCCGACAGCACTTACCTCATTGGGCTGATGTGAGGATGACCTTGGCTGTTTCTAAAGCACCCAGAACAGTGCCTGGTGTAGAGAAGTGCTGAAAAGGGCGGGGTAACTGAAGTAGCTGTTCGATGTGTCCCCAACAGATTAGAAGCAGTTGGAAGTAATTGTTTACAAATGTAAGGAATTAATAGAAAATTTAGGTACAGTCAGGGCAAGGTACCAGGAACAAATTGCCATTGAAAAGACTGACACTCTGTCTCAAAAAAAGAAAAGATATAGGTTCTTCCTCACTTTTTCAGACCGAGGGGCACACACGGGGGTGGGGGTGGGGCCCTGGGCAAGCACCAGAAAAGTCAAAGAGAGAAAGGGGCAGGCAAGAGCTTTGACTGTGGTTTCCCCTGGAAGAGGGTGACCAAGCTTAGGATGGACTATTGGAGTAATTTACTGGGGCATTGGGGCACAGAGGCTGCCCTTAGTTGTCTGATAACCGACTCTGGGTCTTTAGAGAGAGCGGGTGGTGGCTCAGGGTGTGCAAACCCGATCAAGGGCACGGGTGGCTCATGCACTCTAGGATGGCTGGACCCTGGGGTGGACAGCTCCTCCAGAACCAGCCTCATGGGGCAAAGCATGAGAACACAGACAATAAAACAAATGTGACCTCAGGCATGCAGTGAAGGACCTCGACTTACAGCTGTGCCATTTTACAGATGAAGAAGCTGAGACTCAAGGAGCAAAATGTTCACACCCAAGGGCACCTGGAAATCACGCCCTGGTCTATGTCTGGCTCCAGGATCCAGAGCCTGTGGTCCCACCATCAGTGCCCTGACAGCCCTGGCCCTGTCTGGGTTCCATCCTCTTTCTGGTAGGGTGACTCTGTGAGAGAGAGGGCTGGAACTGCTTGTAAGGCCAGAGCAGAAAGGATTCAAATTTGGGGTGGAGCATTCCTTTACTCTGGTTACCCCTGACAACGCCATCTGTTTCCATAGTTAGGAAGCCCTCACAGGCTGCTTCCACTTCCTCAGTTTCCTCATCTGTGAAATGGGCCTGCTGACGCCTGCCTAGCAAGGCTTTTCAGAGGATTGATTAAAAGAACTGGAACATACGTCTGGCCTGTAGCAGGTGTGCGCCGTGTCCATGCAGCCGATGACACAGAGGGAGCTGCCCTCTGCCCGTCCCTGCTTTTGCCCTCCACACACCCTCCTGCTTCATTCCCCTGGGTGTTCTGTCTTCTGTCCCCTCCACCCACACTGAAGGTCATCACCTGACTCACAAACCCAGGCCCCATGCTTTCTTCCCTGGCCTTCCCCTTCTCTCTCCTGGGCTTCCAGGAGGCCCTGACATCCCCCTGCCACCTCCCCCACCCCAGCTGGTTGTTCTCACTCTCAGCTGTAGCTGTCTCTGCATTTTATCTCTCGTTCTTTCCTTTCTTTCTCACACTGTC
>CAUYQV010103833.1:0-35014 GCA_963574575.1 Galagoides demidoff | reverse complement strand
AAAAAATGGCCGGGCGTTGTGGCAGGCGCCTGTGGTCCCAGCTACTTGGGAGGCAGAGGCAGGAGACTTGCTTGAGCCCAGGAGTTGGAGATTGCTATGAGCTGTGATGCCATGGCACTCTACCCAGGGGGATAGCTTGAGGCTCTGTCTCAAAAAAAAAAAAAAAAAAAAAAGAAGAAGTACAGGCACACCTTGGAGTTATTTCAGATGAGGTTTCCTATCATCGCAGTAAGGTGAATATTGCAGTAAAGCAGATCACACACATTGTCTTGTTTCCAGCACTTATATGGTTATGTTTACATTAGACTGTAGGCTGTCCAGTAGGCATCAGCAGTGTGTCTTTAAAACATGGTGGACATACCTTAATTTTAAAATGCTGACAATCACCTAAGATTTCAGAGAGTCATCGTCTATTTTTCTAGTGAAGGGTCTTGCCTTGAAGTTGATGGCTACTGGCTGATCAGGGTGGTGGCTGTGGATGGTTGGGGTTGCTGTAGCAATTTCTTAAGACAACAGTGAAATTTGCTACATCAGTTGACTCTTCTTTTCATGAAAGATTTCTCTTCATGTGATGCCGTTTGATAGCATTTTACCCATAGTAGAACTTCTCAAAATGGAGTGAGTCCTCTCAAACCCCTCATCAGCTAAGCCACTGCTTTATTATCACCTAAGCTTTAGAAGATTCAGACTCTTTTGTTGTCCTGTCAACCGTGTTCCCAGCATCTTCACACAGAGTAGATTCTATCTGAAGAAACCACTTTCTTTGCTCATCCTTAAGAAGCAACTCATCTGCTCAGGTTTTACCAGGAGTTTGCAGCATTTCAGCCAATCTTCAGGCTCCACTTTTAATTCTAGTTCTCTTGCTATTTCTACCACGTTTGCATATCCAGGTCTTCCACTAAAGTCTGAAACCCCTCAGAGTCATCCATGGTTGGAATCAACTTTTTCCATCCTCTGTTAATGTGGATATTTTCACCTCCTCCCGTGAATCATACATGTTCTTAACACATTGACGGCCATGTCAGAAAAAAAATTTTTCCCTTGGGGTCATGATGTTTTTTATTGGGTCAATGAATGTAGGTCAAGAGACATGTGAGTTATATTTGCTTCACAAGGCCCAGGGCTCAAAACTAGCCTAAGTTAAACACAACTGACACGGCAGTTAATGGCATATAGAATGTGGGGAATCCTTTTCAGAAAGTTTTCAATTTGCTCAGATCCATCAGAAGAATCACTGTAGTAGCTATAGCCTTACAAAATGTATTTTGTAAATAATAAGGCTTGAAATTGAAATTACTTCTTGATCCCTGGATGTTATGTTAGCAGGCGTGAAAACAACATTAATCTCCTTGTATATCTCCATCAGAACTCTTTGGTGACCAGGTTTACTGTCAGTGAGCAGTAATATTTTGAAAGAAATCTTTTTTTCTGAGCAGTAGATTTCAGGACTGGGCTTAAAATATTTAGTAAACCATGCTATAAACACATGTGCTGTCATCCAGCCTTGGTTGTTCCATGTATAGAGCACAAAGTAGATTTTGCATAATTTTTAAGGACCCAGGAGTTTCGGAATGGCAAATGAACATTGTCTTCCACCTTTAAGTCCCGAACTTTAAGTCACATCTCTAGCTGTGCACGTCCTAGATGGTGTCTTCTCCCGGTAGAAGCTCATTGTGTCTGATTGAAAATCTCTGGTCTCGTGCAGCCATCTTCAATGCTCTCAGCTGGTTCTTCTGGATGACTTTTTTTTTTTTTTTTTTTGGAGACAGAGCCTCAAGCTGTCATCCTGGTTAGAGTGCCACGGTGTCACAGCTCACAGCAACCTCCAACTCCTAGGCTTAAGCAATTCTCTTGCCTCAGCCTCCCAAGTAGCTGGGACTACAGGCGCCCACCACAGTGCTCCGCTATTTTTTGGTTGTAGTTGTCATTGTTGTTTGGCAGGCCCAGGCTAGATTTGAACCCGCCAGCTCTGGTGTATGTGGCTGGCGCGTTAGCCACTTGAGCTGCAGACCGTGAGCCTCTTCTGGCTGAGTGTTGCTGTAGCTTCACTGTCAGCACGTCCTGCTTTGCCTTGCACCAACCAGAGGATGAGATCAGACTTTGTTTTGCAGCTTCCTCACTTCTCTTAGCCTTTATAGAACTGAAGAGAGTTAGGGCTTGGGCTTAAGGAAATGTGGCTGGTTTGCTCTTCCCCCCAGACCACTCAGACTTTCTACATAGTAACAGTAAGCTGTTGTGCTTTGATACCATTTGTGTGTTCACTGCAGTAGCACTTTGACTTCCTGTAGGAGTGTGTCCTTTGCCTTCACAACTTGGCTCACTTGATTGATAAGAGAGCTTTAGCTTTGGGTCTGTCTTGGATTTCCATATCCCTTCCCCACTAAACTTAGTCATTTCTACCATTTTATTTATTTATTTATTTATTTATTTACTTACTTACTTACTTACTGTTTTTTGAGACAGAATCTCACCAGGTCACCCTCAGTAGAGTGCTGTGGCATAACAGCTCACAGAAACCTCAAACTCTTGAGCTTAAGCAATTCTCTTGCCTCAGACTCCCAAGTAGCTGGGACTACAGGCACCTGCCACAACACCCAGCTATTTTGTTGTTGTTGTTGCAGTTGTCATTGTTGTTTAGCTGGCCCCAGCCAGGTTCAAACCCACCACCCTCAGTGCATGTGACTGGCACTGTAACCACTGTGCTACGAGTGCCAAGCCTACCATTTGATTTAAAGTGAGAGACAAGCAACTCTTCCTTTCCCTTCAATATTGAGGGTCCATTGTGGAGTTATGCCAGTTGGTACACTATTCAGAATACCACATGACATTTATCAATTAAATTTGCTGTCTCATAAGGCATAGTTTGTAGCTCCCAAAACAATTACAATAGCGGCATCAAAGGTCATCGAACATAGATCACCAGTTATAGATTTTGTAATAATAAAAAAGTTTGAAATATTGCAAGAATTTTCAAAATGTCACACAAACATACAAAATGAGCACATACTATTGGGAAAAAATGGTGCCAATAGACTTGTTCAGTGCAGGGCTACCACAAACCTCAATTTAAAAAATATATACACACACACACACACATAGTGTAATAAGCCCAATTATGCAAGCGTGATTCCTTTGGATTTTCTTTCTCTTCTTTTTTTAAAGAGTCTTGGTCTCACTTTTTCACCCAGGCTGAGTACAGTGATGTGATCACCACTCACTGCAACTCCAAACACCTGAGCACAACTGATCCTCCTGCCTCAGCCTCCCAGGTACTTGGACTATAGACACATGTCCAGCTGACGTTCTTTAATTTTTTTTAGTGATGAGGTCTTGATAATGTTGCCCAGGCTGATCTCCCAACTCCTGGACTCAAGCATTCCTCCCATCTTGGCCTCCCAAAGTCCTGAGATTACAGACAGGAGCCACTGTGTCTGGCCTGTCACCTTTTGTGTGTATATGTCAAGTTTTTTGCTCTTTTTCCTTTGTTCTTATGTTGAAGTTTTATATTTTTTATTGGATTTGTGGTTTTTTTTTATTACAGGTTAATGTGAGAGGACACACAGCTAGGTTACAGAGGTGTGCCATGTATCCTTACTTTGTGCCCATTAAGTGGGAATGCATCAATCCCCCTCCCTCTTCCCTATATTATCATTTTTATTTTACCAATTTGAAAATTACTCATTCTATATTTGAGTGATTACCCATAAATTTTTACCATGCATCCTTGACTTAAAAGTCTCAAGTGAATTGGCATTTGTATTCTTCTGAACAATGTAAGGATCATAGAAAAATACAGCTCTCATATCTGTCTTCCCTGTTAATCTGTGAAATCCATTCTTTTAGGTTCAATTTTTTTCTTCTTCTGAAGTAGTTCTTACTGTGAGCGGCAATCTCTCAGTTTCCATTTGAGTGTCATTCTGTTTGCTTTACCCTTGGATAATATTTTAGCAGGGCTCGGAAGTCTAGGTTAACACTTATATTTCCTCAGCACTTTGAAGACTTATTCTAGAGAAGTGTGTAGTGGTCCCGCTTTTGTTCATTTGCAGGTAATCTTTTTCTTTCCAGGTACTTTAAAATGTTTTTATTCTTCGAATTCTCTCATACTTTCTTCAGTTGGGTCTAATCTACTGTTTCATCCATCTATTGCAACTTGAATTTAAATGACCATATATCTCTTATTTCTGTATATATCTCACTATTTCTTTTTTATTGAGGCATTGGTTTTCTTCCCCCATGATAGAAGTGTATAAATGATCTCTAAACTTAGCCAATGGTATGTTGCTTTTTAATGTATTCCTTTAAAAGTATTTTTGGCTCAGCACCTGTGGCTCAAGTGGCTAAGGCACCAGCCATGTACACCCAAGGTAGCAGGTTTGAATCCAGCCCGGGCCTGCCAAACAACAATGATGGCTGCAACCAAAAAAAAAATAGCCAGGCATTGTGGTGGGTGCCTGTGGTTCCAGCTACTTGGGAGTTGGAGGTTGCTGTGAGCTGTGATGCCACAGCACTCTACCCAGGGGGACAGCTTGAGGCTCTGTCTCAAAAAAAAAAAAAAAAAAAGGTTTTTTACATCCATTTTTTGTCATGCCTCTGGAATAATCAATTTTTTTTTTTTTGGAAACAGAGTCTTACTTTGTCATCGTTGGTATAGTGCCATGGTGTCATAGCTCACAGCACCTCAAACTCCTGGGCTCAACCGATCCTTTTGCTTCAGCCCCCCCAAGTGCTGGGGCTACAGGTATCTGCCACAATGCCTGGCTTTTTTTTTTTGAGACCAAGTTTCACCATGTTGCCTGATAGAGTGTCATGGCATCACAGCTCATAGCAACCTCAAATTCTGGGGCTTAAGCGATTCTCTCACCTCAGCCTCCAAGTAGCTGGGACTATAGGCACCTGCCACAACACTTGGCTGTTTTTTGGTTGTAGTTGTCATTGTTGTTTGGCAGGCCTGGGCTGGGTTCATACCCACCAGCTCTGGTGTACGTGGCTGGTGTCCTAGCTGCTGAGCTATAGGCGTCAAGCGTGCCTGGCAGTTTTTTAGAGGCGGGGTCTCCCTCTTGGTCAGGCTGGTCTCAAACCCTTTAGCTCAGGCAATCCACCCGCCTCGGCCTCCCAGAGTGCTGGGTTTATAAGCATGAGCCACCGTGCCTGGCCTGGAATAATTATTAAATCTATGTTCAATTTCTTTATCTCTTAAGACAGCAACGAAGGTTTGTTGGTTGTTGTATGTGACCATCCCAAAATAGCATTGCCAGGATCTTAATAGGTAAACGTCTCTTCCTCAAACAAAAGAGGTTTTTCAAGGGACATGAAAGTAAGCTGACTTCGTCTTTGCTGAAGAATAATTTTGGTAGGAGTGGATAAACAAAACTCACCTTCTGGATAAGAATGATGGTGTTAGAGTTTTCTTGGTTGCCCTGGGTTAGAACGAAGTGACGTTAGCCTACTTCACAGCAACCTCAAACTGCTGGGCTCTTGCCTCAGCTTCCCGAGTAGCTGAGACTTCAGGTGCCCACCACAACAATGCCCAGCTAATTTTTCTATTTTTAGTAGAGATGGGGGGGGTCTCGATTGTGCTCCTTGTGGTCTCGAACTCCTGAGCACAAGGAATCCTCTCACCTCAGCCTCCCAGAGTGCTAGGACTATAGGCAAGAATCACCACACCCAGCCAGTATAGAGTTTTTTGGTGTGTTCTGTAGAGCATTTCTCCTTGTGTGTTTATAGTGGGAGAGCTGCTTCTGCTTTTGTTCATTTTGCTATGTTGCCGGAACCAGAGTCGTTATTTTTTTCTTGGAATCTTTTGAAAATTTCTGATGCTACTTTATTTAAAAAGATAAAAGACATTTAGCATTTGATGGGCTGGCTGTTCTTTTTGTGCTTTCTAACCTCTCTATAATAATTGTGGGCTATTAAGCATCTCCCCAGGCTCTGGCTTTGAAGGTCCTCTGATGGAATCACATAGCAGTTGCTTTAGAAACATAATATTCTAAACTGTCTTGTTTTTCTTTCCTTCAGGCTTTCCTAAAATAGATATGTGACTGTGGGAAAATAGGATTTGGAAAAAACAACTCAAACGACTTGGCGGTTGATTATTGAATTTTGTTTTAAAATTACTTTATTTACCAAAATAGTTGAGAAAAAGATGTTTGTTTTTCTCCCTTTTCCCCTTTAATAGAGGCCTAGAGAAGTTGAAACATGTGGTAAGATTGATGCTTAGAAGAAAGGCCTAATCATTGCCCATAGGACTTCTCACTCTTTGTTTCTTTGCAGCTGAAATTCCTTACTGGGAAAGAAAGCTCTTGTAGGGATTAGAAGAAAACAGTGTATCTGGCACTGCTCTGAGAGAATACCTCTCAAGATGCATCCCAGAAGTCCTTAATGGGACAGGAATGCCTTCTGTAGAGAGGAACCATTGAGATTGGTCCAAAGCCAGTCCTCCCTCCTTTAAACTGATGGCAAATCTTGGGTAACTTGGTTTTGTAGCTGGTTTAGCAGGGAGCATATCACTCTACAAATCTGGAACTAAAGCGGACTTCTTAACTCCTCAAAGCAAGATTCAAGGGATGCTGGGGCTGGGGCTTCTTTCCACAGTTGGCACAACCCCCTTTCAGCCCTAGCTATTGGCCTTCAAGTGTTTGGAAGCAGAAATATTGGACATTTGGCTAAAATCTTAGCAAAGGCTTATAAAGTGCCTACCTTACGCCCAGTGTTGGGCTCACTTATCTAACGCTTGTTGCATAACTACCATCCCCTTCCTATGGGGAGAAAGTTCCAGGAGCCCTGAACAGTGAGAGAAAAAGAACTGCTAGCTTCAGAAAGCAGTGCCCAGGGTTCAGGGAAAATGCCACACATACCTGTTTCAGGTTGGGCTGAGGACAGGCTGTTTCTTTGTGCTTTGTTCTAAAGACTTCTCAAGTGTACGCCTGTCCTTATGACTTAGCCCAGAGTATTACATTCAGCTGTAACCCAAAGGTGTCCCCTGTCAAAAGGAGAACAAAAAGACACTTAAAGAGGTCATGAGTGTGAAATGATCTTAATGGGCATCCTTATACTCTGGACATGAAACATTTGAAATTAAAAAGCCATGTGTTACTTTAAAAAAACAACAACAACAACAAAACAAATCTTGCTGGGCATGGTGACTCACACCTATAATCTCAGCTGTGTGGAATGCCATGGTGAGAGCATTGCTTGTCCAGAGTTTTGACCAACCTGGGCAACATAGTGATACCCGCATCTCTAGCCAGGCATGGTGGCACATACCTGTAGTCCTAGCTACTCAGGAAACTAAAGCAGGAGAACCTTGAGCCCAGGAGTTTGAGGCTGCAGTGAGCTATGATTGCATCACTGCACTCCAGCCTAGTGACAGAGAGATTCTATCTCACTTTTTTAAAAAACGCTTTCACCTGGCCCTGTTCCATAACAGTGCTGCCAAGATTGGCCAGCTAA
This sequence comes from Galagoides demidoff, assembly GCA_963574575.1. NCBI lineage: Eukaryota > Metazoa > Chordata > Mammalia > Primates > Galagidae > Galagoides > Galagoides demidoff. The sequence continues at coordinate 27,565 of CAUYQV010103833.1, read as the reverse complement.
ACGCTAAAGGAAATAGGTACTTTTAATTTTGGAGTAGCTGATGGTTAATTTTAAACCAGACATCTGCTGAAGAAAAAGATGCAACTAGAAGTCTCCTCTTCCACAGACCTCTTTGTGGATGGAGCATCCCCATGTGTCCTTACTAAAGATTTAAAAGCAGACTAAAGGAGTACACAGAAGCTGTGTTACCTTGGGTCACCCATATCACTTCTTCATCTGTTTTTTTATTAATGATATGAGCTTATAACAGATCTACAAAAATACTCAAGAGACTCATGTAAGAAAAAACAAAAATGAGAGCATGAAAAGTGTCAGCCCTCCATGCTCTGGCTAGTGTTGCGTAGACAGGTGCCTTGGGGGTCCCATGACATAGTAGAATTCAAGTGTGGATCGTCTCCGTCTCACTACCTTTCACTCCTTCTCTGCATAGGGGGTAGGAAGCACACAACTCATTGAGTTCTTATCTCTAAAAGCAGCCACGCTTTGGAAAGGGGTTATCTTGTTGCTCTGACATCGGGATATTGGGGTGAGTGGCTGATAAGGGCCACCAAGGATGATGTTTTACTTATTTTTTAAGCCTTTCAAATGGCCTTGTTTCTTGAGACTTTGGTAGCATTCTCAAGAGTGCCATGGAAAATGATTATCGTGCTAAAGGCTGTACCTTGTTGGTGGTTAAGTGTGGTTAGATGGGAGACGTGAACTCTCACCATTAAAAATGATTCACTCCATAAATTGCATCATCCACACCCAGCTGTGTGATACTTGCCTAAATTTCCTTCTTTTTGTGAAAAGATGCACGAAGCCACCGGTGGTTATTGAATTTGTCTCAGAAGGAGAGAAAAAAGCTTTTAGCTAGGTTTTAATTATAGCTCTCCACGTGCTCCTGGCCTAATTAAGGTTCGCTGTACTCTCTAAGGAAGGAAAAAGCACATATGATTTTGGGGTGGTACTGTCTGTATCTTCGTTTCTTGGAAAAAGGCCTCAGTAATAATGCTCCCGTGGTTGTTCCTGGAGTCGGAGGTGGCATGGAGCAATGCGTGGGTAGTGGCAAGCTGTTTGGCGTAGCCTGCTTTTTCACTGTAGTATAGACTTGCCCCTTTTTGAGCCAATTCGCAGAAACCCAAGGTAGATGCCTGCCTGTGTCTGTGCTTCATCTTGTCTTACCTCCTGGGCCCTGTCACCCTGTGGGGTCTGCTTGTAGCCAGCTCGATGAATTTCCAGAGAACAGACCAAAGCAGCTCTTTGAAAAGAGGCCCGGGCTGAGCCCTGAAAGGAAGGGTGGCCAGTGTGACTTTGTGACTCTGATGTGTTCCTTATGGGACTGAAGAGAGCCCTGGGGTCCACAACCCATAGATGCATTATTACCTTCTGATGGAAAGAGCAGCCCTCTGCCCTCCAGTACTGGCCCAGTTATGGAGGTTTGGTGAGGTTCTTAGATGAATAAACTTTAATTTGGGCCTTGGTTCTTCATGTATTAAATTAGTCTTTATCTCCTATAGCCAGGGATATTGGAGAATTTCCATATCCCCAGTGTGGAGTTTGTATCCTTAAACAGAATTCAAATGAATACCATCAAATTCAGGCCTCATTAAAATACTTTCTGACATTTTAATTTCTCCATTTGCAAAGCAGAAATGAAATGAAGCTCTCTTTACATTTTCTTGCTGCAAATGAAACATCAGGCCTAGATTTGGAGGAAAGGAATACAGTTCTTTGAACTGTCATTAGTTTCTCAAATACTTGCTTAGCACCTCTTGTATAGCAGCTCCCTGGGACTCCTGGTCGCCATCCTTTGAAAGCTTGCAGAGCCGCCCAGACAGACCCCTTAACAAAGGGCTTAAAGGGAGCCAGTAACTATCATCATGGCAGAGTGAGCCCTGATGAAGGAGAACCAACCTCAGCGGCAGTGCTCGAGAGAGCAGTCATGAAGAAAAAAGAATTTTAACAGAATTTTGAAGGATAGGCAGGATTTTGAGAGCTGGATTTGGTGATTCATGGGTACAGAGAGCATTCCAGTTAGAAAGAACAAAACTGGGCTCAGCGCCTGTAGCTCAAGCGGCTAAGGTGCCAGCCACTTATACCAGAGCTGGCAGGTTCGAATCCAGCCCAAGGCTGCCAAACAATGACAACTACAACCAAAAAATAGCCGGGTATTGTGGCGGGCGCCTGTAGTCCCAGCTACTTTGGAAGCTGAGGCAAGAGAATCGCTTAAGGCAGGGGGTGGAGGTTGCTGTGAGCTGTGATGCCACGGAACTCTACCCAGGGCGATAGCTTGAGGCTCTGTCTCAAAAAAAAAAAAAAAGAAAGAAAAGAAACTGAAACAAGCTCTTTAGTATAATTTAGTCCATCTTCATCTTATTAATGTGAAAACAGTGAAGGCCCAGGGACATTAGCTGGCTTGCCTCTTGTGCTCAGCCTAGCACTCACATCTTCCTCCTCGCCATTCTAAATCCCTGTGCTATTTTTTGGGCCTTGAAAACTCTGTTATTTCTTAATACTTTTTTATGTGTAGAAGGTGACAACACAGAAGAAAAACAGCTCAAAGGAAGTTAACAAAAGAAAAATCAGATAGTGGGCAGGAAGTTCAGTGTGAGTGCAGCATTTATATCCAATTTGGGCATTTATTTCTGAGGTCAGTGTGGGTGGACATACTATGATATGTCTGCAGACTCTTGTAATCACCTGCTTTTCCCTCCAGGGAATGTGCTGCTGTGTTGCTCACCAAGCTAACCTCTAGTGTTCAAGGATAGTTGGGGGGGGGTATACCCAGGAGGCTCTTGAGTCATGGGTGGTTACATCTTTTCTAAAATGCTACTCTTAGGTCCGCCATATCTTCTTTGAAGTTTAGGAGCACAAAACCCATTGTTCCCAATCCTAGTTGCACATTGATACCTTGAGTTTTGTTAAAAACAAACAAAAAGAAGGGAGGGGGGCTTTGAGATTCTGGTTTAATGGTCTGGGATAAAGCTAGGCATCAGTAATTTTTAAAAACTTCTTGGATGATTCTGTTATGTAGCTAAAATAGGAACTACAGCTCTAAGGAAATGATTTTCAGACTCTGGCTGCCTCAAAATCACCTGTTAAAGGAAAGAGCTGGGCTTCAAACCCACAGATTTCTGACACAGCACATCTGGAGTGGAGCCTAGGAGTGTTAGAATTCTAACAAGTTCCTGGATGGTGTTGAAGCTGCTGGTTGGGGACCACACTTTGAAAACCATAGCATTAGATTCCCAGAGGGGTCTGACATCCAGGATTCTGAGGCCCTGCCTTAATCATGGTCTAATCTCAGAGTCTTAGATTCTGACGGCATAGAGTAGACTCAAGAATGTGCCTTTCTTCTTTTTGGTGGGCTGGGGGACAGAGTCTCTATCACTTGGGCTAGAGTGGCATTAGCCTAGCTCACAGCAATCTCAGACTCCTGGGCTCAAGGGATCCTTCTGCCTCTGTCTCTCAAATAGCTGGGACTGAAGGCAGTTGCCACCACACCTGGCTAGTTTTTCTTTTTTTTTTTTTGAGACAGAGTCTCACTGTGTTGCCCTTAGTAGTGCTATGACATCATAGCTCACAGCAACCTCGAACTCTTTTTGGGTTTAAGGAATTCTCCTGCCTCAGCCTCCCAAGTACCTGGGACATTGCCCAACTATTTTTTTGTTGTTGCATTTGTCATTGATGTTTAGCTGGCCCAGGTCAGGTTTAAACCCACCACTCTCATTGTATGTGATCAGCACCATAACCGCTGTGCTTGGGTGCTGCCCATAGTATTTTGTCTTTGGTAGAGATGTGGTCTCTCTCTTGCTCAGGTTGGTCTTAAATTCCTGAACTGAAGCAATGCACCTGCCTCAGCCTCCCAGAGTTCTAGGTTACAGGTGTGAACTAGCAGGCCCTGCCATAAATGTGCATCTCTTAAAAGTTCCTGTGTGAGGTGGCTGCTGCTGCACTGCGGAACCTACTTTGAGGACCCGTGGCCAGTTCCTTTTGCTAGGTCCAGGATGAGATCAGGCAAGTCACCTCAGCTTTCCCCAGCTGTCACCATGTGGTCACCAGGAAAACATAAGGTGGCCGTAGGCTTCAGGAAGAAGCTGAAGAGGAGTGACGAGCCATGATTTACTTAGACAAAGGGTTGCATCTCATAGGTATCTGGAATGGACAGTATGGAGAAGCACAGGGTCGGCCAACTGAGCCTTCTGTCTGGACTTTAGAGTGGGTCCTCCCTTTGTGCCGATGAGGAAACTGAGGCCCCTTCGGTGAGAGCTGGTGATAACTGCAGGACCATAGCAAAGCGCTTGCCCCCCACTTCTGGGGTCCTCTGTAACACCACAGTATCTGCTGTGGTTCATGGGGCCTGGGCACAATTTCCTCAGTCTGCTGAAGTCTAATTCACAGATCCAGATGATGCGACAGCAACAGGAAATAATGAAGAAGGTGAAATTGGACTAAACATCCATGCGCCTACAGCAGTGGTTCTCCAAGTGTGGTCTCCAGATCAGCAGCAAAAGTGTTGCCTAAAATTTGTTAGAAATACAAAATCTTGGCCCTCAGAATCGCCCCCCAGTGATCCTGGGTTTAACTTGCCTTTCAGGTGACTCAGTTGCCGCACAGTCAAGTTTGAGCAGTGCTGGCTCAGGGAAAGTAGCCGCAGGCTGCTGGGGCAGGACGGGGACCGTGATCAGATGGGTCTGGGCACTTGGGATAGGACCAAGGGGTGACAGACTGAGGATTCTGCAGAGAGGCAGTGTGACTCCCAGGCCTACCACCTAATCGGTGACAGTGGCCACCCCTCCTGAGATGGAGGCTCAAGTCATTAAAACTTGCCCTTTGGCTCGGTGCCTGTGGCTCAAGCGGCTAAGGCGCCAGCCACGTACAGCTAAGGTGGCGGGTTTGAATCCCCAGCCCAGGCCCACCAAACAACAATGATGGCTGCAACCAAAAAATGGCCGGGCGTTGTGGCGGGCCCCTGTGGTCCCAGCTACTTGGGAGGCTGAGGCAGGAGACTCCCTTGAGCCCAGGAGTTGGAGGTTGCTGTGAGCTGTGATGCCATAGCACTCTACCCAGGGGGATAGCTTGGGGCTCTGTCTCAAAAAAAAAACAAAAAAAACTTGCCCTTTGTTCACTCTTGCCTGCAGTTGTTTTTTCTCAGCGCAAACTTGCTCAGCACAGGCCAAGGTAAATTTTCACAGATTCTGCAGCTAATGACATTTAATTGAATAGGGCTTTATGTGGTTCTGATTTTGTTGGTGACTGGCTTTTTCCTCTCTCCCAGTTAGTAACAGGAGTATGGGAAGGCAGATACAACTTCTTCTGTCAGGGCACACGCAGCGCGGGAGAGTCAGATATGAAGGTACGGTCTCTTCTTCAAAACATGTTTATGTATGTATGTATTTATGTAGCTGTTGGTTTTTTAAAGAAATTGTGCAAATGACAAAATGGCCCATAGCCTCACTGCACAAGGTAATTCCTATTGACATTTTTAAAAAGATAAAGACAATATATATGTACAGGTGCTACGAAAATTTGAACAAGTATGAAAGGTATAAAATGAAAGTGAAAGCATCCCTCTCTGTATAAATAACACCTGTTGACAAGAAAAAGATACATGCATTTCTCTGTATTCCTGTTACATTTACATAAAGGGGGTCATAAAGGCAATGTCTTAAATTTTCAAAATCATTCAGTGTGATCTGAGTAGTGATGTTAAAGATTGAGTCCAACTTCCACTCTGAGATGATTTTTCTTTTTTCAATGTCAAAGGCTGACAGTTGAAGCTCAGCAGCATGGGGAGTCATTTCCGTAAAGCACTTGTTTGACATACTTAATTGGGCAGGGACCTCACACTGCAGCTTCTGATTCCTGTGCCTCATGTCAGGTCAGCTGTCCCACGTCAACCTCTGAAATCAAAAGCATTTTTCAGGTGGCCTTTGGGAATAGACAGCCTTTGAGGTTTTAAGCCTTGAACCTCCTGTTTTTTTTTTTTTTGTTAGAGTCTTGAAGGGTGTCAGGGCCCATTGAAATTTTCCCTGTTGTCAGTTCAGACCCATCCCACTGCCCCACCCAGTCATGTTCTTTGGTGAAAGGCACCTGGGTAGAGTGACCTGAATTCATCCAGCTGAAGGAGGTTCAGAGCCAGTGGGGCACTGGGGTTTCTCCCAGTTGACACTGGATTCTGGAATGTTAGTGAAACATGCCAGAGGAGGTAGTCCAGACAAGCATTCAGAATAAACCTTAAATCTTTGGCCCTTCCTCTTAGATCATCCGTGTCCTCTGGTGGTACTACTTCTCCAAACTGATTGAATTTATGGACACCTTCTTCTTCATCCTGCGGAAGAACAACCACCAGATCACAGTGCTGCACGTCTACCACCATGCCTCCATGCTGAACATCTGGTGGTTTGTGATGAATTGGGTCCCCTGTGGCCACTGTGAGTATTATTAGAGGGGAACTTTGGGAACATGTATGACTAGGAAAGCTGAGTTGAAACCAAGGCTGTTAGATAAGGTGCTGTTTCTATAGATGAGCTTTGTGTCCAAGTTGCTTTCTTTTTTTTTTTTTGAGTCAAAGTCTCAAGCTATTGTCCTGGGTAGAGCACTGTGGTGTCACAGCTCACAGCAACCTCCAACTCTTGGGTTCAAGTGATCCTCTTGCCTCAGTTTTTCTATTTTTAGTAGAGATGTAGTCTCGCTTTTGCTCAGGCTAGTCTCAAACTTGTGAGCTCAAACTATCCACTTGGCCTCCCAGAGTGCTAGGATTACAGGCATGAGCCACCGCACCTAGCTTTTCAGGTTGCTTTTAATGATAGTTTGTGTGGCCCATAAACAGGAAACCTTTTCTAGGGAACTAAACATTCTGCACTGATTGGGTAGATGAGGGAGATACCAGTCAGGGGCATATCAAGAACTGGGTCTTACTTTGTGCCCAGGGTCTGGGAAAAAGAAAAGAAAGGAAAAGAGAGAATGGGGACAGTGTTCTCTGCCACAGAGGGCAGCTCTCCTGGGTTCTTTCTACTCCTCATTTCTCTGTGATGCAGAAGGTGTTTGCCTGACAGGGGCAGGCCCTGGAGATGGAGTGGCTCCATCAGCTGAGTGCTGCAGAAGGAAGCTGATTGTGAAGGACAGATTTCACTAAGTTGTGTACTAGGAATTCTCTGTTTTTCCCTAACCCTCTCATGCCATCAGGCATGGTTATCAGAGGGTCTTCTGTGACAGGCACCAAAGTTCATTAAAAATGCTACAAGGGCTCAGTGCCTGTAGCTCAAGTGGCTAGGGGGCCAGCCACATACACCGGAGCTGGCGGGTTCCAATCCAGTCTGGGCCTGCCCAACAACAATGGCAACTACAACCAAAAAAAAGGCTGGGCATCATGGTGGGTGCCTATGGTCCCAGCTACTTGGGAGGCTGAGGCGAGAGAATCGCTTAAGCCCAAGAGTATGAAGTTGCTGTGAGCTGTGACGCCAGGGCACTGTACCCAGGGTGACAGCTAGAAAACTACTTGTAGTCTGAAGCCTCTTAATATGTTTTAGAGATTAAGTTGTCACCTTCAGGTTCAGCTTAGGAGTTTTAACAACCATTTCAATCAAAACTCCTGTCATCAGTGAAGGATGTGAGAACCTCTGGGTCTGTTGATGGATGTTTTTCCTCTGTGAGAGCACTGCCTGCCCAAAATTACCTCAGCCCACCCAGATTCTCAGAGGATGGAATTCTAGAACTAGAAAAACTCTGCAAATATAGCTCCTTTGGGTTTGGGAGGAAACTGAAGCCCCACAAGGGTTGGTCAAGTGCAGGCCTCTGTGTGCAGTCCCTTCCTCCTTCCATCACAGCCCATGGCTGTGCATTAGCCAACCTAACTGTAGTAGAAACATGCCCCTCCTTCCATACGAAGGGCGCTTTGAGTTCTCAGAGAACTTGCAGGATGACTGACGTTAGGCCGGCCCAGGAAAAACTGAGTCAGAGAATGGGCATGACTATCGCAAAGCCACAGTTACTATCACAGCCGGGGTTAGAAACTTCCTTGGCATCTGCCTTGTGGACCCCTGACTGCTCTGGGAAAAGCCAAATAGCTGTGTTTGGTTGTTGACTATCAGGAAGGACGATAGAAGGTCTAAAAAAAAAGTAGTGCTGCTGGAAATTGAAAATCATGTGCTAAAATGGATCTTTCATCCCTAAGGACCTGGACTCTGGGCTCTACTATTTATAAAAATATATGACCTCAGGGGTGGCACCTGTGGTTCAAGGAGTAGGGCACCGGCCCCATATGCCAGAGGTGGCGGGTTCAAATCTGGCCCCAGCCAAAAACTGCAAAGAAAAAAAAAAAAGAAAGAAAGAAAGAAAAGGGCAGCACCTGTGGCTCAAAGGAGTACGGAGCTGGACCCATATGCTGGAGGTGGTGGGTTCAAACCCAGTCCTGGCCAAAAAAAAAAAAGAAAAGAAAGAAAATCATATGTAAATTTTATATATTATAAATTATATATAATTTATATATATATATATAACACCTCAGCACTGCAGTACTGGGGAATAATTAGAAGGTGACTTCAGAGGCCTCTCCAGATCTTAGCAGATGTGTGGAAACATCCAGCTTTGAGCATGTCTTCTTCCGGCCTGCGCTGTAATCTGTCTGAGACAGCTGTGCATATAAAGAAAAGCAGCTGCCTCGGGAGCTGAGAGGGCTCTGGCAGCAAAGCTTGCAGGTGCTGACACAGGTGCCATCAGGGCTCCTGTGTCAGCTGTCCACCTGACAGCCACTGCCAACCCCTGCCAGCACTTGGAGCGTCCTTCCTCAGGGGAGTTCCACATCTCTGCAGGGCCCACTGCTGCAGTGTTTGCCAGCCCCTGTCAGAAAACAGCTCTTTGTCTGATTCAAAAAGAATCTTGGATGTTTTCTGCCACCTGCTGTGTATAAAACACTGATGTGTCCTCCCCTAATCCCCTCCGTTCCCGCAGCTTATTTTGGAGCCACACTCAACAGCTTCATCCACGTCCTCATGTACTCGTACTACGGTCTGTCTTCAGTCCCTTCCATGCGTCCGTACCTGTGGTGGAAGAAGTACATCACTCAGGGGCAGCTGGTGAGTGACTTGGCCTCCGTCCCCGGACGGGCTCCCTGCTAGACACAGACTCTTCCTGGCTTGGTTGATGTTTAATAGCATCTCACATGTCCCTTTTCCACCCTTCTCGTTTGATCCAGTCATAATCCTTAAACTAGGTAGGTCAGGAAATTTTCCTTTTTTTTTTTTTTTTTTAATTTCAAATTAATATGAGGGTACAAATTTTTAGGTTATACTATTTTCAATTCTAAAGTAAAGTTCAATTTGTAGTCGAGCCCTTCACCCAGGGGGGCTGTGAACACCTTCACATTGTTCACATCTCATTACATGAGATCCTGCTGATCACCCTCCCTCGACCTTCCTCCCCTCCCCTCCTCTCCCCACTGTACTAACTGCATGTTAGACTATACTTGTGGTTTTCTTTCCTGTGGGCATGTAGTTTATGTATTGGTTTCATATTAGTATGGAGTACAATATTTTTTTTCCCATTCTTGAGATACTTTACTAAGAAGAATGTGTTTCAGCTCCATAAGAAAAGATGGAGACGTTACATCTTTTATGTTTACTTGGATGGAGTTGAAACAGAATTTTTTTTTTTTTTTTGAGACACTGTTACTTTGTCACCCTGGGTCAAACTCTTAGGCTCAAAGAATCCTCTTGCCTCATCCTCCCTAGTAGCTGGGACTGTAGGTGCCTACCACAATACCTGGTGATTTTTAGAGACAGAGTGTTCCTCTGGCAAATTTTCTTACTTCTGATTGATGGTAAAACTGTGCCCAGGGACATACAGCTAGAATCAAAGAAAGTGGACTAGAATCTGTTTTACTGACTTCAAATTCAGCTCTTTGCCCTTAGTCTGTGCACCTAAGCACATATGCGTGTGCGTGTGTGTATACAGAGGGTGCCAAAAACTAGATACATGTTTTAAGAAAGGAAAAAATTTTAAAATTATAATACTCAGTATATACCAATAGCATTTGTTATCTTGTATATTGTATCTCTTGTAATTGTGACAGTCAAATATGACTTAGAATTTCCATACAGTTTTTTCCTTTCTTAAAATATGTGCACTTACATTTTTTGGCACCCTCTGTATATATGCATGGATGTCCTCATTAGAGTCCATAATCCTAGGTGGACACTGCTTATCTGTGTCCCAGGAGCTGTGGAATAAGTAGCAGGAGTCTGGGTGCTTGGAGCTTATTAGGCAGCAAGTGTACTTGCCGGGGCAGGTGCTAGGTGACACCCCTTAGGCCTTGTGTAGGGGTGTGGAGCACCTTTTGGGAACAGTGACACTGCTCTGCTTCAGATGTCACAGTTCACTGTGTACCTGATGGTTATTTCTTCCTATCCCTTCTTAAGCCTTCCTCAGTTGTCAGTATATCGTAGACCCTAATTCCTCTTCCCTCATGAATTCTTTCATTAGCTAGTTACTGCACTGCCAGTGCTTGTGTTACATATTAACATTTAAGTGTTCACTGCGTGTTGGGCACTCCTGCCAAAATAAACAGTTTCATGTGGATTATTCCAGTAGCCTGACCTCATGTTACTGTCCCCAGTTTATCAATGGGGACACTGAGGCAGTAGGCCAAAACTAGCAGATTGAGGGGTGCAGATTAACCCCTCACCCTGGCTTATCAACACGTTTTTCTAAACAAACCAAGCTGATTTAGATTTCTCTGAGTAAACTGTGCTTTTTCAATACTTAAAAATAACAATTTGGGGGAAAAAGAGATCTGAGAAAAATCTTCTTAGCTACTTACGTGTTTGTCATTTCATTATCACCTCTCTGCCAGCTGCTTCACAGCCCTTGTTAATTTTTTCTCACCCATCTGTGAGGAAGGAAAATTGTTCTTTAACCTCCTTGTTACACTTGAGAAATGATGCGGAGATCAATTTATACCACACCGCTGTTCCACCAGGCAGAAGCAGAGTTGAAAGGAACAGACTGGAGGAGCTGCTCTCATATTGGGCTCTCTACTTTGAGGTAGAGGATTACAAGTTTATCAGGATTGATTTTAAGTACCACTCCTAGTTACTTCTCAACCCAGAGTACTAATGTTATAAAAAAGAAGGAAAAAAAGTTGGGTATGGTGGCTCATGGCTGTAGTCCCAGCTACTTGGGAGGCTGAAGCAGGAGAATCACTTGAGTTCAAGTCCAGGCCAGGGAAACATACATAGTGTGACCGTGTCACTTTAAGAAGAAGAAAAAAAAAGCTGTAGAAACCATTAGAGCTGCCAGAAAGATGGTGGGCAGCCCCCAGCCCTTTGTTGCTACTCTTCCTGGAGATGCAAATCTCCAGTGTTCACACCTTATTTTAACACCTTTTCCCTGTTTTTTCTAGCAGTTCACGTGCTTTTCAAATTTTACTCATCAGAAATACTCTATGGACTTCACATTGTTTGCCAGTAATAGCTTAAATTTATTCATGAGCCTTCACCAAACCAAAAGGGTATATGGCTGGCTCAGGAGTAGGGAGTGTCCAGCCAGGGTATACATCCTGCAGTGAGGTCATCGATTTCCTATAAATAAACACCCCTCACCCTTCCTTCCTCTCTTAAAAACAATAAATGTTTAAAACAAAGCAAAAATCCTGCATGTCTCAGTAATGTGGCCTTGAATTTTAGAGAAGATAGTTCAAGTGTCTTGCACAGGAGAGGGAGGATATGTATATATAAGACAAACAGAAAATTTGGGGTAAACCAAGCGTACGCATCGTGTTTATGAAATGACCACATTGGCTTGTAGGAAGGTTCGTAGATGTTCATTCAGAAACTAGGGCTTGCTGGGTAAAAGTCCATCTGACATGGGAGGTGGTCCGTGTGCTGTCCCTGCTCAGCCATGTCTCTTTCCTCCTCTAGCTTCAGTTTGTGCTGACAATCATCCAGACCAGCTGTGGGGTCATCTGGCCATGCACATTCCCTCTCGGTTGGTTGTATTTCCAGATCGGATACATGATTTCCCTGATTGCTCTATTCACAAACTTCTATATTCAGGTGAGTCTCACCCTTCGCTGGGTCTCTACCAGCAAAGGCCCTCGTCTATTCATTTAACAGGGACCTGTGGATCTCCTTCTGTTACCAGGCACTGGAGTCACAGGGCAGCCCTGCCTTCAAGGGCTTCCAGCTAACTAGAACACAATAAAATGTGTTCTAGATCCCAGGCAGGGGAGTCTGGGAGTTCACGTAGGAAATGCAGAACTGTTCAGCAGGATCTTATAATGCTTCTCTGAGCCCTACTACCCTGGACATTGTGGCTACTTGAAATTTCAGAAGAGATTTCTGTCACAGTCCTTATGTATGGAGACTTGCCCTTTTTGCCCCAGTTTTCTTATGCATTTACTGCTCAAGTTTGGGGATTCAGCTGATTCCCAGGCACATGATGTAGGTTTCTGCTCACAGAAAGGTCCACACCAGCAGATTATCTCCAGGGGAGCCTGACCACTTTGCAGCCACTGCTGATTCTCCTGCCACCTGTCACCCTTGGGTGACATGGGCTCCTGCTTCTTTAGCAGTGCCTGGCAGCCGTACTGCCCACTGATTTGAGGAAGATGCAAGGGCAGAGACCAAGAGTCCTAGCTCAGCTGCTTCTCTCCCCTGTGCCCACAGGCACATGTATGTGGTGTGTTGAACTTGGGTTGAGGTCATGTGCTGCTGGGCTTAGTGGTTTATGGCTGTGCTGTGGGACATACACCAAGAAGGTGAAAGGCCAGGACCCAATAGAGCTGGACTCATGCCTGCTCTGACTGCCTCCTGCAGCAGAGCACTTTGTACATGAGGACTGGAATTGTCACTGAGGCAAAGAGGAAATTTTGAAATGAAGGGATGTGAGTGTCAAGACAACCTCTGCCAGGAGGGAGAACACTATGACCACTTACCCCCGTCCTCTGCCATCCAGATACTAAAAAAAGCAGAGTAAAGTGCAAGTTGAAGGTTCTGTGCAGTGTTTCAAATAGTATTTCTCTTGTCACCTACCACTCAGTGAACTTACCTAAGGCTAAGCCTCAAGAAGATGAAAGAGTGATTGCAAGCAGTGGCAAAAAAATTTGATTATGGTGACTTGCCCCTAAAGTTTCTTCTTGGTAAAATTTGATCATAAAAGGAAACTAAGCCTAAGGTTAGGAAGGCAATTCCCAGCAAAGCTCCCTGGAATGAACACTGCTTCCTGGTCATGTGGCTGTCATCTGCCCTTGTACATTTCAGACCTACAACAGGAAGGGGGCCTCCCGGAGGAAAGACCACCTGAAGGACCACCAGAATGGGTCCGTGGCTGCTGCGAACGGGCACACCAACAGCTTTTCTTTCCTGCAAAACAATGTGAAGCCAAGGAAGCCTAGGAAGGATTGAAATCCAAGAGTTGAAAACCTCCAAACCACGTCATCTGATTGTAAGCACAATATGAGTTGTGCCGATGCTCGTTAACAGCTGCTGTAACTAGTCCAGCCTACAATAGTGTGACTCACGTAGGACCCCTTTCATCAGTTCAAAACCCTTAGAAAACGTATACAGATTATACAAGTAGGTTAAGATTTCTAACATTTCTGGGCTCTCATCAACCCCCACCCTGCGCTAGACTGTGGAAAGGGAGTATTGTTGTAGTATACAACACTGCTGTTGCCTTATTAGTTATAACATGATAGGTGCTGAATTGTGATTCACAATTTAAATACACTGTAATCCAAACTTTTTTTTTTTTACTTTAGATCATGCATGTGATTGTAAATGTAAATTTGTACAATGTTGTTACAGTAGAGAAACACACATGCCTTAAAATTTAAAAAGCAGGGCCCAAAGCTTATTAATTTAAATTAGGGTATGTTTCAAGTTTGTATTCATTTGTGATAACTCTGTTTAGAAAAATCAAAGACCGTGATTTATGAAACTAGCGTGTGACGTATAATTTCAAGTGATTTGTAGATGTGAAATCAGAAACGGCACCTTCGGTTTTGTAATATTGGCTTTGAATCAGGCTGACTCAAATCTAGTGGAACAGTCAGTTTAACTTTTTAACAGATCTTATTTTTTTATTTTGAGTGCCACTATTAATAATGTAAAAAAGGGGAGAGGGCTCTCAAGCAGTCTTGATGAAACGTAAATATATATTCTTTGTCCTCAAGATTTTAGGAAGAGTGTAGAGTGAGTAGGCCATTTTTTAATTTCTCTGAAGTGCTAAGTGTTTTTATACAGAAAACAAAAAGTCTGTTTTGCTTTCCACCAGTGTGAGAGAAGATGTATACTTTTCAGAAGAGATTGAATACTTAACCATTTGACGGTGTCACGTAGATGGGCAGTGAGAAACTGGTTTCCAGGATCCAATTTTGGACTGATTTCTGTACTGCTATCTGTTTTGACACAAACTTTCTTTTAAAATGTGCCTAGTTTACCAAAATTAACAAAGGGGAGATAAAGGACCTTAAAAAATGTTAGGGTAAGGCTGGGCGCGGTGGCTCACACCTATAATCCTAGTACTCTAGGAGTCTGAGACAGGTGGATTGCTTGAGCTCAGGAGTTGAAACCAGCCTGAACAAGAGTGAGACCCCCTGTCTCTAAAAAATAGCCAGGCGTTGTAGTGGGTGCCTGTAGTCCCAGCTGTTTGGGAGGCTGAGGCAAGAGGATCTCTTGAGTCCAAGAGTTGGAGGTTGCTGTGAGTTATGATGCCATAGCAATCTATCAAGGGCAACAAAGTGAGACTCTTATCTCAAAAAAAAAAAAAAAAAAAAAAGAAAAGAAAAAAATTTTAAGGTAAAATTAAACAGATAGCTACAGCATAAGAGAACTGATAAATCAGATAGAATTAATGTTTCATGAAAATCTAATAGTACCAGTAATTTTTTTCAGCTTCGAATCTAAAAATTTATTTAGAATGTCTTGTTTAAAAATAACAGACTACAGACTGCTTATCATAAAATCATGTCTCTCACACTTGAGGCAGTGGTCAAACAGATGTGGACTATTATGTGTGTCATTTTAAAGTGTCAGGATTTAGCCTCTGAATACTTTCTCTGTTGGGGTAAAAATACATTTATTGAACCACTCATGACACATCTTAGAAGGTCATTGACAATGTATAAACTAATTGTTGGTTTGATATTTATGTAAATATCAGTTTACCATGCTTTAATTTTGCACATTCATATTATAGGGAGCCAGTGGTTCTCCTATTAGTCTTGTGGGTTTTCTGTTTGAAAGGAGTCATGACATCTGTTTACATTTACCTTATCAAACCTAGAATGTGTATATTTATAAATGTATGTCTTCATTCCTAGGTACTAATTTGCAGATGTCTTTACATATTTCAATACAGAGACTGTAACATTCTATATTGTGCTGTCAAAGTGTGCTTAGCTCATCTGGATATACCCACACTGTTAAATAATGTCTCAACATTAATCATTAAAACATTTTTGATTATCTGTGCTTTTGTTTTACATTGTTTATGTGTTCTGATTCTGAAAGACTGGAGAAAAATCTACTTTCTTCACCCTCTGAGAACTTGTTTGGAAGGTTACACTGTTGCTTAGCACATAATGAAGTTTGCATAAGGCATGGTGGGAGTTCCACTCTAACACTCCTCTCTGCCTCCTCCAGGTGGCCCCACTGAAGGTCCTAGGTCTAAGCACACTCCTTTATCCTTCCTTCCGTTGATCCCACCCTCTCTTCTCACCCCTAGACTGTTACTTTCCTAGGTCTGGATCACAGGTCTGAGAAGGTTTTCAAATAGAAAATATTTCAGGTTTGGGCTCAGCACCTGTAGCTCAACAGCTAGGGCACTAGTCACATATACCAGAGCTGGTGGGTTCAAACCCAGCCCAGGCCTGCTGAACAATGACAACTACAACCAAAAAATAGCCGGGTGTTGTGGCAGGCCTATAGTCCCAGCTGCTTGGGAGGCTGAGGCAAGAGTATCATTTCAACTCAAGAGTTGGAGTTTGCTGTGAGCTGTAACGCCACAGCACCAGGGGCAACATAGTGAGACTCTGTCTCAAAAAAACAATAATATTTCAGGCTTGGCAGACCATATGGTCTCTGTGTGAACTACTGAAGTACGCCATTGTAGAGTGCAAAAGTAGCTGGGAACAAGGTGTCAGTCTGTAGCACCACCTGAGCTCTGCCTCCTGCTCCTCCAGTCCCAGTCCCTAGAAGAATTGTATTCCATGAAACCAGTCTCTGGTACTAAAAAAGGTTCCCATCTGTGGCCCATTAGTAATTGGAATACACAGCAAGAACTGAGTGGCTAGTGATTGAGCAAAGCTTCGTCTATATTTACAGCAGCTCCCTGTCATTTCCTGAGCTCTACCTCCTGTCCCATCCCCCCAGCCACCATGGAAAAATTGTCTTCCATGAAACCAGCCCCTGGTGCAAAAAAGGTTGGTTACTGCTGATGTAAATAAATGAACTTGGGCAGCGCCTGTGGCTCAAAGGAGTAGGGCGCCTGCCCCGTATGCCAAAGGTGGAGGGTTCAAACCTGACCCCAGCCAAAAACTGCAAAATAATAAATAAAATAATTAAATATATAAATGAACTTAGTATTCCAATAAAACTTTATTTACAAAACAGAGGACTATGACCATAGTCTGCTGACTTCTAGAGTAATGAGGTCCCCTCCTTGAGCCCAAAGCTTAGGCATTTTCTTTGCTAAAGATCACATGTCTCAGGTCCAGGTCCCTCCCAGCCTACCCCAGTCTGTTCGACTCAGCCAGCCCATTCTTCTGTACAGAAGAAAAACAATAGCCTGCTTTTCTTCCACCTGTTTCATACCACACTATCCCCAGTATAGGCTCCGTCTTGGCTCTTGGGTGCCTTATACTTTGTGAATACATCCTTTAAAATGGCACGTGAGGCTCAGTGCCTATGCTCAGTGGCTAGGGCACCAGCCACATACACCAGAGCTGGCGGGTTCGAATCTGGCCCAGACCTGCCAAACAACAATAACAATTGCAATAAAAAATAGCTGGGCATTGTGGTGGGCACCTATAGTACCAGCTACTTGGGAGGCTGAGGCAAGAGAATCGCTTAAGCCCAGGAGTTTGTGGTTGCTATGAGCTGTGGTGCTACAGCACCCTATGACGGGCGACAAAATGCCCGTCTAGCTCAAAAAAAAAAAAAAAAAAAGGCGGGCAGTACCTATGGCTCAAAGGAGTAAGGTGCCAGCCTAACATTCTGGAGGTGGTGGGTTCCAACCCAGCCCCAGCCAAAAACTGCATAAAAAAAAAAAAAAGTCACCTGAAATTGCATGTAGTATTTGGATTATTATCCAAAAGGTATCCAGAGGATTGTTAGAGTGTTAGTAGTAATTAATTATATATCTATCTTTCCCCTCTAAGTCCAGAACAAATTTAAAAAATAAGACAGATCAGACCAGCAGAAACAAAAATAGCACACCTCTCACTGAGAAGACGGGATGAAGCCGACACCATGAGACAGCCCAAGAGTTTGAAGTTACTATGAGCTGTGACACAGCAGCACTCTACCAAGGGCAACATAGTGAGACTCTGTCTCAAAAAAAAAAAAAATTATTATCTGGACCCAGCATGTTGTCTCATACCTTAATCCTAGCACTCTGGGAGGCTGAGGTGGGAGGATTGGTTGCGCTCAGGAGTTCCAGACCAGCCTGAGCAACAAGAGACTCCATCTCTACTAAAAACAAAAAAATTAGCTAGGCATTGTGGCAGGCACCTGTTGTCCCAGCTACTCAGTAGGCAGGAGCAAGAGGATCATTTGAGCCTAGGAGTTTGAAGTTGTGAGCTAGGCTAATGCCATAGCAAGTTCTAGCCTGGGCAACAGAGTGAGACTCAGTCTCAGACAATAATAATAATAAAGATTGTGATCTGCTTACCCCATCCCACTGGCCTCTTTCAACTATAAGCTGTTGTTCTGTTATTATTTCCCTGGTTGGTAACTCTAGTAATCCTGTCCAAAAAAGAGGGAGGAAGTTAATTTGATAGGACACTTTCTTTGTTGAATTAGAGAAGAAATCACCAATTCTTAGGAGTCACAATGTTCACCATCCATATTCCCAGTTTGGCCAGAGTTTTATTTTTATTTTTAGTTATTTATTTATTTATTTTGAGACAGAGGCTGTCCCCCTGGGTAGAGTGCCATGGCATCACAGCCACAGCAACCTCCAACTCCTGGGCTCAAGCGAGTCTCCTGCCTCAGCCTCCCAAGTAGCTGGGACCACAGGCGCCCGCCACAACGCCCGGCTATTTTTTGGTTGCAGCCGTCATTGTTTGGTGGGCCCGGGCTGGATTCGAACCCGCCAGCTCAGGTGTACGTGGCTGGTGCCTTAGCCGCTTGAGCCACAGGCACCAAGCCCAGAGTTTTATTTTTAGAATTTACTTTATTCCTCCTTTGGAAAATAGGACAGTGACTTTTTTATTTATTTATTTTGAGAGAGAGAAAGGGTCACCTGTGCCCAGGCTGAAGTGTAGTGAGATAGCTCACTGCAACCTTGAGCTCCTGGCCTCAAGCAATCCTGCTACTGTGGCCTTCCAAAAGCCTGAAATTACAGGCGTGAGGCACCACACCCAGCCAATCTGTACTCTAATTTGGAGATTATTGTCCTCAGTAGAGCAAAATAGTGGTTATTGTAGGTTGCTCTTTGTTCTTTTGCACTGCACATCGACATTAGTACTTGTTCCAGACATACATTTAGAATTCTTTTTTGTCACCCTGATATTTTTGTGATCTTTATCTTCTCTCTTTCCCCAGTATTGTAATGGCACTCAGCTAAATGGAAGAAGTTACCAGGCTTGTTTTTGCCATAGTTTGCATAAGGCGTCTGGACTTGGCCCTTGGTCTAAGGTCATGGACAACTTTCAGGGCAGAATTTGGAGGAGCAAGCAGGGTGGTATCTAGTGATCAATAACGTGGTAGAAGAGATCTGATAGTATGGTTTTCAGAAGAGTGACCTGGGTATAATAAGCAAAGGGGGGAACTGTGAGGAATGACTTTCATCCCCAAAGGAACCTTTGCTAATTTGGGATCAAGCCTACATGCCTAGGATGGTTTATGGAGTGTGCCAGGAGATTGACATAAACCAGCTACCATGAGAGTCCAGGGAAGAACTCTCCCAGCAAGGGTGAGTGAAAATAGCTCTATGGAGGAGTTAAGCTGCTTTTTTTTTCTTTTTGAGACAGAGTCTCACTCTGCCCCCCACTCCCAGTAGAGTGCTATGACATCACAGCTCACAGCAACCTCAAACTCTTGGACTTAAGCTGTTCTCTTCCCTTAGCCTCCCAAGTAGCTGGGACTACAGGAGCCCGCCACACCTGGCTATTTTTTGGTTGTAGTTGTCATCGTTTGGCAGCCCCGGGCTGGGTTCAAACCCGCTAGCTCTGGTGTATATGGCTGGTGTCCTAGCCACTGAGCTACAGGGGCTGAGCCGAGGAGTTAGCTTCTAATTTGAGCCTTCAAAGACCACCTGGGGCTAGGTGCATGGCTCACATCTATAATTCAAGCACTTGGGGAGGCAAAGGCGGGAAGATTACTTGAGGCCAAGAGTTCAATACCAGCTTGGGCAATAGTGAAACCTCATCTTACAGAAAAATGTTTAAATATTAGCCAGGCTCAGTGTATGCTTGTAGTCCCAGCTACTCTGAAAGCTTATGTAAAAGGATCATTTAAACCTAAGAGTTTGAGGTTACAGTGAGCTATGATCATGCCGCTGCACTCTAGCCTGGACAACAGAGCAAGACCCTGTCTCCCCCACCCCCAAAAAAGGCCATCTGGGTTCAGTAGAGACTGAAGGGGGATGGCATTCCACACATGGGAGTCAGCATGAACAAGGGTGTGGAAGGCTGGGACAGGAAGATAACACACTTCGCCAAATGGATGTGTGGGTGAGAAGAGAGTGGAATTTGAGTGTTATCATTGATGAAACATGTAGGATATGGCTCAGAGTTCCCCGGGGAAGTGGAACTATTGTGGCTGTGTGACCTCTGGCTGGCTGCTGACCCTGCCCTCCTGCTCCCCTCCCCAGCAGTACCAGGGAGGAGCAGAGGGGATACTAACAGGACCTAGGACCCAGCAGGTCTCAGTTACAAACTGAGGGGAGTCACCTGTCAGAGAGGGCAGATTCAGAAGAGGCCTCAACCCTTCATCAGGAAGTTCCCCCTCACCAAAGACAGGGATGGCACTTACAGTCTGAAAACTGGGGTACCTACAAGGAGTCGTGGGTGGGATACTGTGTAGGCTTGGAAACAACCATGTCAACATGTATTACCGCTGGCGTTCTTTCTTCAAATAATGGGGGTTATTTGTAGATTTCCCTTGATTGGTGAACAATGTTTTAACCACATGGGCACTTTTCAGTGAATGGTGCTCCTTCCCCTGACAGTGTTCCCAGTGAAACAGGTGCCTGTGTGTAGGTAGACATCAGGCCCTGGGGCCCTCCCAGCTCCCTCATGAGTTATTACAGTTCTCAATCCTCAAGGAAGGCTGCCTCACGGGCAGGAGTAGACCAAACACCACCTGTCAGCTCCCTGTGCTCCTGCCACAGAGCTCTGGCCTCTGCTGCAGGAGGACAGTGTTAAATATACTTTAAAACCAAGGCCAAAAGTCACACTAAGGTCTTATAACCATCAGAATCCAAATCCTAAGCACGCAAAGCTGCTTTTCTTTCTTTTTTTTTTTCCTGAGACAGAGTCTCACTTTGTCACCCTGGGTAGAGTGCCATGGCACCATAGCTCACAGCAACCTCAAACTCTTGGGTTGGGTTCAAGTGATCCTCTTGCCTCAGCCTCCCCAGTTGTTGGGATGACAGGGGCCCACCACAACACCCGGCTATATTTTATTTTTATTTATTTATTTATTTGAGACAGAGTCTTAATTTGTCTCCCCAGGTAGAGTTCCCTGGCATCATAGCTCACAGCAACCTTAGACTCTCCGGCTCAAGCAATTCTCTTGCCTCAGCCTCCAGAGTAGCTGGAACTGTAGGTGCCCACTACAACACCCAGTCATTTTTAGAGGCAGGGTCTCCCTCTTGCTCAGACTGGTCTCAAACCTGTGAACTCAGGCAATCCACCTGCCTCGGCCTCCCAGAGTGCAGTGACTACAGGCGTGAGCTGCCACTGCTCCCGACCTCTGGCTTTGTTTTAGTGACAGGGATTTTGCTCTTATTTAGGCTGGTTTCAAACTTGTGAGCTCAAGCAATCCACCCGCCTAGGCTTCCCATAGTGCTAGGATTACAGGCATGAGCCATGGTGCCTGGTCCCAAAGCTGCTTTCTTAAAGGCAAGAGAAAAAAGAAGTTGTGATGGCCTCAAGCTAGACCCTAAATTATACCTTGATTTTAGAACTGTGTTTGAGAGGATACATGGCCCAGGGCACTCACAGAGCACCCTATCATTCCAAAAGCGGCCTGTGTATGCTTGCAGGTGGCACAGACACCTGTTAGAATAAAGTCTTTGCTGTTTAATGCTGTGGACTCACAAGCAAGTTACCTCCCTTTCCTGAACCTCAGTTTCATTGTAAAAAAAAAAAAAATTATGTATGACCCGGCATTACTCTTTATTTCTTTCTTTCTTTTTTTTTTTTTTCTTGAGACAGGAGCCTCAAGCTATCCCCCTGGGTAGAGTGCTTTGGCATCACAGCTCACAGCAACCTCCAACTCCTGGGCTCAAACGAGTCTCCTGCCTCAGCCTCCCAAGTAGCTGGGACCACAGGCGCCCACCACAATGCCCGACTATTTTTTGGTTGCAGCTGTCATTGTTGTTTTGGTGGGCCCAGGCTGGATTTGAACCCGCCACCTTGGGTGTACGTGGCTGGCACCTTAGCCACTTGAACCACAGGTGCCGAGCTATTTTTCTTTCTTTCTTTTTTTTTTCTTGCTCAACATAATTTAAGTGTGGCAAGGAAGTTTAGCTATAGGTTCAAGTATCAAGTGTGCTATAGGACACAAAAGATTGAAAAATACTGTGTTAGAGGCAGGTGAGGTAGTTCACACCTGTAATCTCAGCACACTGGGAGGTGGAGGTGGGTGGATTGCCCTGAGTTCACAGGTTTGGGACCAGCCTGAGCAAGAGGGAGACCCCATCTCTAAAATAGCCAGGCGTTGTGGCAGGTGCCTGTAGTCTTTGGTACTTGGAAGGCTGAGGCAAGAGGATCGCTTGAGTCCAAGAGTCTGAGGTTGCTGTGAGCTGTGACGCCACAGCACTCTACCAAGGGTGACAAAGGAAAACTCTGTCTCAAAAAAAAAAAAAATACTGTATTAGAGCACTAAGTGGCATGTAATTCTGGTGAGACACATAAGGACTTTCTAGGTGTCTCCTCTATAAGTGACAGGGTTGTAGGAATGTTCCAGTCCCTTCCATCTTGAATGATCTGTGATTCCAAAGTAGGACCCTGATGAAGTCCTGATTTGCTCCTGGAACAGGCCTGCTGAGTGGGAGACACAGAGGGGCTTCTCTCACCACGTCTAGGCATCAGCGTTTATCTTCCTCATTTTGCAGATGAGGAAGCTAAAACGCAAAGGGGATAAATGGCCTGCCCAAGGTAAGGGTGATACCAGAGCTCATGGTGCAAGGTGATGCCACAGAAAGGGGCCCTTCAGGGCAGCCCCTCTAGACACAATTGTGGCCATAGGGACTCGCACTGTGGTGGTGACATCTCTTCTAACTAGGGCAATGGTCTACCTGCAGTGACACAAACAGGATTTCACATTATTATCATTATTATTATTATTTGAGACAGAGTCTCACATTGTTGCCCTAGTTAGTTGTAGAGTGCTATGCCAGCATAGCTCACAGCAACCTTAAACACTTGGGCTTAGGCTATTCTTTTGCCTCAGCCTCATGAATAGCTGGAACTATAAGCACCTGCCATAACACCTGGCTATTTTTAGAGATGGGATCTCCCTCTTGCTTAGGCTGGTCTCTAACCCGTAAACTCAGGCAATCCACCTGCCTCGACCTCAGAGTGAGTGCTAGGATTATAGGCGTGAGCCACTGTGCCCAGCCCACATTTTTGTGAAGTCTACATCTTCTAATGAAATATTCAGCTCTTGGAGTAGAGATGTTGGGAGAATCATCGAAAGAAATGCCCAAATAAGGCCGGTGCAGTGGCTCATGCCTGTAATCCCAGCACGTGGAAGGCCTAGGCAGGTGGACTGCCCGATTTCACAGGTTCAAGACCAGCCTGAGCCAGACTGAAACACCATTTCTAAAAATAGCTGGGAGTTGTAGCAGGCGCCCGTAGTCTCAGCTACTTGGGAGACTGAGACAAGAGGATCACTTGAACCCAAAGAGTTTGAGATTGGTATGAGCTAAGATGCCACAGGACTCTACCCAGGGTGAGCAAGTGAGATTCTGTCTCAAAAGAAAGAAAGAAAGAAGTGCCCAAATTAGATATTACAATATCTAGTTTAAAGCTGTGATATATTTAAAGGGACAGACCAAGGCACAGGGGATCACCCCCATAATCCTAGCACTCTGGGAGACCAAGGTGATAGATAGCCTGAGTTAGAGAGTTTGAGACCAGCCTGAGCAAGAGTGAGACCCCATCTCTACTAAAAATAGAAAAATTAGTGAGGCATGATGGCAAGTGCCTATATTCCCAGCAACTTGGGAAGCTGAGGCAAGTAGATTGCTTGAGCCCAGGAGTTTTAGGTTGCTGTGAGCTCTGATCACGACACCCAGGGCAGCAGAGTAAGGTGTAGCCATTTCAAATTACTCTATACCTGTTGCTCCGCAGGCTGAAATAAAGCCCTTTGTCCTATTAAAAAATAATAATAATGGCTCAGCGCCTGTGGCTCGAGTGGCTAGGGTGCCAGCCACATATACCTAGGGTGGCGGGTTCGAACCCAGCCCAGGCCGCCAGACAGCAATGACAGCTGCAACCAAAAAAAAAAAAAATGGCCAGGCGTTGTGGCAGGCGCCTGTGGTCCCAGCTGCTTGGGAGGCTGAGGCAGGAGACTCGCTTGAGCCCAGCAGTTGTAGGTTGCTATGAGCTGTGGTGCCATGGCACTCTGCCCAGGAGGATAGCTTGAGGCTCTGTCTCAAAAAAAAAAAAATGATAATAATAATAATAAGACTCTGTTTCAAAAGAGAAGTGAATGGTAGGTAGCCTATACAGTGAAACTCTGTAAGCTGACCACCCAAGAGACTATAACAACCTGGCCAACCTGTAGAGGTGGTCAACATAAGGAACTAAAATAGGATGGCAAATGTGAGAGAAGGATGGACCCCACTTCAGATGTAATTAATAAGTAGAAATTTATTGATAATTTGATACACCTGCAGGTGCACCTACAGGGGGCTCATACCATAAAGGCATGCAGCCCTGAATAGCGGGGGAGACGCCTTTTTATACCATTATTCTGTATAATCATGCATGCTCAGCAAGCTAGGGCAAGACAGAAGCCAATCACAGCAGTTAGCACAATTCAATACAGCTCAGGGGTTACAAAGTAAGGGTACATCATAAGGGCCTACCCAATTCAGGGTGGGGGTACATGTTCATAAATCACAAATACATCACAAATACATTACTTCATGATCATAAGATGAGGGTCACATAGTTCAGGGGTACAAACAAGGGTAAATTTCCAAGAACAGCTTGGGACCTTTTCACCCGGGGCTTTATTTGGAATCCACCCCTCCCTTGGCTCAACCCCTCCCTGCATACTTCCTTAATTTCAGGCTGCTTCTTTACCCTTGAGGGGGCTGGGGACTCAAAGGCTTAGGAGAGGTTTCCTTTTCAAGGGTAGGGGCCTTGTTCCCCACTGGTCTTAGGGAGGGGGTCAAGGGCTGGGGGTTTGGCTGTTACAGAACTAGGTCTACTGTATCGACACGTACATGTAACGCACATCCAGTCTGTGAAAATTAGGCCAATTTAAGGAGGTGGTCGACGTAGGGAGGTGGTCAGCTATGGAGGTTCTACTGTATTTATTTATACAACTACCTAGAGCTTGCTTTTTCAGCATTACACTATAACTAACTGTGGAAGCTGAGCTGCTATCAGACACTAAAGAAAGATGGTTTGGGCCATGTGTAGCTATAGCATCTCAGAAACAGGCCGCTTTCCCGACCCCTGCTTGCAGTTCTCCAACAACCTTCACCAGTGCCTGGACAGCTCTAGGTGTCTTGCCAATTGCTAGGAAGATAACCTCACTGGGGGGGTGGGGGGGTGGGCAGACATGGCAAGTGAAGTAATTGCAAACCATGGGAACGTTCGTGAAGGAAACAACCAGGGTACTGATGTTGAGAATAATCTCTTCTTAGACATGCATAGATAATTTTTAGGCACATCAAAAGACATGGGGAGTTCTTAGCTATGTGGTTAAATTGGTTCCTATTTTCCTCAACTGAATAAGGTACCACTGGAAGTTCCACATCTCTAGAGAGTTACCTTGAAGCCTCAGACAGAGCCGTCTGTCCTCCCCCTGCTCTGTGTCCTTCATGCACGAACTGTTTGCCTTTGGCTCTGACAACTTTGTGAGCACTCAGGGGTTTAGCAGTCCTGCGGCCCCAAGTGCTTTGCCACCATGCCACAGGCTGTCTTCTACATTGCCGAACTTTCCTTTTAGTCCTGCCTCATGGTGTGATCTCTGAACATGTTTTATTTTTTGTTTGTTTCTTTTGTTGTTGTTTGTTTGTTTTGAGACGGTCTCACTCTGTTGCCCTGAATAGAATGATGTGGCGTCATAACTCACAGCAACCTCAAACTTTTAAGCTCACGTGATCATCCTGCTTCAGCCTCCTGAGTACTTGGGACTTCAGGCACCCACCAAACCCCCTCACTCGTTTTTATATTTTTAGTAGTGAAGGGGTCTCATTCTTGTTCAGGCTGGTCTCAAACTCCTAAGCTCAAGTGATCCACCAGCCTTGGCCTCCCAGAGTGCTAGAATTACAGGTGTGAGCCACAGTGCCTGGCCTCTGAATATGTCTTAAAGGGATAATTAAGATCGAGATTTAAGCTCAGCTCCTGTGGCTCAAGTGGCTAAGGCGCCAGCCACATACACCTAAGGTGGCAGGTTCAAATCCAGCCCGGGCCCACCAAACAACAATGATGGCTACAACCAAAAAATAGCCGGGCGTTCTGTGGGCACCTGTGGTCCCAGCTACTTGGGAGGTGGAGACAGGAGACTCACTTGAGCCCAGGAGTTGGAGGTTACTGTGAGCTGTGATGCCATGGCACTCTACCCAGGGGGACAGCTTGAGGCTCTGTCTCAAAAAAAAAAGATCGAGATTTAAGTGAAATCAAACTGAACAGTAGTCTCAATGTCAACTAAGGACAAATGGCTCAGTGAATGATTTCAGGGCATGGTGATGACAGATGCACAAACAGTAACAGTGACCTCATGTCCTGCCTGGCAGCCGGCAAAGTTCTTTAATGAGAAGGATAAGACAAATCTCCATTTCAGGAAATCTAAAGTGGGTAATTGGGAGGTTTGTGTTACTGTGTCACTCCATCCTGAGATTCTGGACAATCCACTCGATTCTCAGACCCTTGAGGGCAGGACCTGTCTCTTACTTGTCTCTGCTTCCCTGGTGTGTGTCTAGCACAGCACTGTCCACACAGCAGAAGCTCCATAAATGTTTGGGGTGTTTTCATTATTTCTGAGTATTACAGCGGCACAAATGTTTTGGTGACATGACTTGCTTTTGTTCAGTTTAAGTCAAACATGAGTGTACCCATCACCCAGATAGTGTGCACTGTCCCTGTTAGGTGGGATTTCACCCATCTCCCCTCTCCCTTCAATAAACATTTTGAGGAATAAATGGAAGAATTCAGGAATTATTAGACAGTGTGGGGCACAATGTGAAAAATAGACTTTCCAGCCAATGGGACCTGAGTTTAAGTCCTTCCATCACTCAATAACCATGCCGAACTTGTCAAGTTCCTAACCTCCTAAACCTCGCCGTGGTTATCTAGGATTTGAGAAAGTAAGATCACATGACCTACAAGGATGATTCATAAATAGAATTATGGTCCCCATGTAACAGTTAATAGATATGTGAGGTCATAACAACCTGCTAGTGTTACAGTGGGAATAAAGTCTGTTTCAGTTAAAAACTTCATCTACATAAAGTCAACCTGGAATGCCAGAGCAGCTCGCCTGAATTATAAAACCTCTAGGAGAGTAGGCCTGGGAGCCACAGGGACCTTCTCCCAGGACCCATACATTCTCCCCAAATCTCCATCTAAATGCTTGCAGCTTGCTGGAGAATCAAGGTCATCCCAGCTGAGGTCAGGGACTGTAAGAATCTGTAGTGCATTAGCTCTTGGGGTACTAGGATAGGGTGACCACCAGATTTTAACATCTGTAAGGCAGGACAACATGGCCGGGGGGCGGGGGGGGGGGCAGGGGATAGGGCAGGGGACCCGGCAGGCAGGGCCTGACAACAATGCAAACTTTGATAAGCAGTTCTTGATAATCACTTCTCTGCAATTATTTATTACAGTTTAACATTATAAAATTAACAAAAATAATATAAAACTCATATTCTGGTGAAATAGCCATATGGCGGCCGAAAACCGTATATTTCCTTCTTGTTCTCCAGCCCATTCATGCATTCTTTCCAAAAA
>CAUYQV010103832.1:0-22044 GCA_963574575.1 Galagoides demidoff | reverse complement strand
AGCTACATCCTTTACTCATTAGAGAAGTGAAGAAAAAGTGCAGAAATATCTTTCTTGTAGGAGACATCTCATCATTCAGCTTGTGAGCAATGTAAGGAACAGAAATTCAAGAAAGAGGGGAAGATCATCATCTTCTGACACCAATGGAAGCCTAAAAGGGAAGATGCATTTTATAACACAAAAGGAGAAAAGATCAACAAGGGATTGATGGTTGCAACAGAAGAAATAAGAAAGGTGGAAGGAGCGAAACCAGCTTCTACTGTGAGACACGCAGGAGAAAGCCTGTACTTTATCCTGGAGATTGTTTCAAGATGTATCACACTCAAAAAAATTACAAACAAAAATAAACAAAAACACTAATTATTTTATGTAACTTAAAACAGATAAAGTCATCAACGAGTTAGTATTTATCTTTTTCCCTTTCAAAAGTGTAGGATAGCAAGGAAAGGGGGCTCATGCCAGTAATCCTGGCACTTTGGGAGGCAGAAGCTGATGGACTGCCTGAGCTCAGGACTTTGACCTCTGCCTGAGAAAAAGCGTGACCCCATCTCTAAAAACTAGCCGGGCATTGTGGCAGGCACCTATAGTCCCAGCTCCTTGGGAAGTTGCAGCAAGAAGATTGCTTAAGCCCAAGAGCTTGAGGTTGCTGTCAGCTATCATCTCACAGTACTCTACTGAGGGCAACAAATTGAAACTCTGTCTCAAAAAAAAAAAAAAAAAATCAAAAACAAACAAAAACTGGGTAGGATGATAGAATAATTATAAGTAATCCATCAAACTCTTTCCCAGCAATAAATAAGAGCTGGAGTGTCTGGACAGCAGAAAAATTGGATTGGAAAATTTAATATTTAAGTAAGATAAAAATTCAAAAATAGAACAAGAAAGTTAAATAATCAGCTGGGTCTGTAATCACAGAAATTAACCCGAAAGTTAAATAATCACCTGGGAGGCTGAGTCAGGCGGATTGCTTGAGCTTAGGAGTTCAAGACCAGGGTGAGCTAGAGTGAGATCTTTTCTCTAAAAAATAGTCAGCTGCTGTGGTGGGCACCTTAGTTCCTGCTACTTGAGAGACTGAGACAAGAGAATTGCTTAAGCCCAAGAGTTTGAGGTTGCTGTGAGTTGTGATGCCACAGCACTCTACTGAGGGCAACAAATCTCAAAAAAAAAAAAAAAAAGAAAGTTAATAATCAAAGAAGGTAAATATTATAAAGAATGGATATATTATTTTGCATTCCCACCACCAATGAGGTAGGATAAGTATAAGTACTTTTTATCTTAAAATTTTTCCTTAAAAAAATTGTAGTACAACTTTTTCATATTTGTTTAAGTTAGATCTTCACAACTCTAAAATTCCTGAGTTGTTGGCATAATCATTGATTGATTAATTTGTTTTTTACAGCCATATGAGATAGTAATATCAGATTCATTTCATCTGAATCCATTGCACAATAAGAGAGAATTCTTCTCTCTTTATGCTTGGAATTGGAATTTTTTTAAGTTTATGGGAAGAGGCACGATTA
Organism: Galagoides demidoff; assembly: GCA_963574575.1. NCBI lineage: Eukaryota > Metazoa > Chordata > Mammalia > Primates > Galagidae > Galagoides > Galagoides demidoff. Next base: position 20,524 of record CAUYQV010103832.1, on the reverse strand, counting down.
GATTGAATGTTTAAGTTGAAGTATTACAACTATGTAAAGGCCTCAGAAATGTTAATTGATCCAGGACATACAAAAGTAGGTATTCCTTTTCTAGTAGATAGCAAACTTAAGAAAATATCCATCACACTTGCACTAAAATATCTATATATAATTTTACAAAAATATAGAAACATTTCATGAATAGTCCATGTGATCATCTCATGTTGTTGTACTTGTCAGTTCTAACATGAATTAACTCTATTGTGATCCAGATACATAACAATGAAGTAAACCATATTTACACATATATAAAATTAAAGAGAAACAGATAATGTGTGTGTACATATATGCATGCAAATATATAGTGTGTGACTACACATATACATACATACATATGTACGTAGTATGAATGTGTGTGAGTAGTACACACCTTAGAATAGTAAGTACATACCATAGAATGTGAAGACATGCTAGGAATTTTACGATCTTTTCCTCGGGGACTGTGTAGATAGGGTTTATCTTTGTTAGCCACCATACCTCTAAGAGTTAAGTTTCCTGAATGATCTATGTTCATGTTCTTGCCCTTGTTCAAACAAACAGGCTAGAGCTTGTGGAAACGGGATGACCTTACAAGCACAAAACACATACTCCCCAGGCATATTTGAGACATTAACTGTGATAAGCAGAGAGCCCAGCCTTGTGTAATATGTCAGCAAGCTAATAAATTACTTTGGTCAAGGGAGGAAGAGCTTCCTTCCCCTGACCATCTGCACAGGGGAATAGGTTAATAATTAGAATTCCAACAAGACTCAAGGTTTTGACAAGATAAGCAAAGGCTTAATACTTGAAGTTAAGGTCTAATCCTTTTAGGAACTGATTAGCACACACTTAACTTTTTTTTGGCATTCTATCTATAAATATCAGGAGATTAGTAAAAAATATGAGTAGGCAACAGGAATGTCCATATACAGCCCTACCCTGATTTCTGTATAAAGTCTCGTTTCTATTGACGTCAAAAGGACTTGTACTTTTAAAGCAGAACTTGCTATGGGTCCTCTCTAGATTACGGAAGCAAACCTAAATTTCTTCATCTCTCTTGCAAAGGATTAGTTGTTTAAGACTTTTGGTATATATTTTGGCTATAGACTTGCAGTCAGAAGGCCTGGATTCATACCTTAGTTCTCACACTGAAGAGCTATTGACTTTAAGTGACACCTCATTCATCAAGAGCACCCAACGTACCTAGACAAGCTGACTGAAAGGCAAACAGCTTGGAACGTGGTTGGGAATGAGATGATACTTTCTGCTTACCTGTTCCTTTGAAAGTTTGTCTAAAATTCACCATTTGGCTTTTTTATGAAGTCAACACTGAAGTTTGGATTATGAGCTGATAGGACTGGGTTGTCAGAATCCCAGAAACACAGTTCCTTACCATATGCCACAGGTGCTGTGCTCTCTCTGGGTTTACTTTTATGCTCCATTTGTATACAGGGTTCCAACGATTTATCAAGTTCTAAAGTCTTCTTAACTAAAACCAGAATTACTGACTACATTCCCAGACCTACTAGAACGAGTGCTGTAAAACACACATATGTTTATCCTGAACGTCTTTTGGAGTATTTCTGAAAACTTGGAACTTAGCCCAAGTTTACTAATAAGCCGTAACGTGAGAGTCATCAATTGTCAGTGTAATAAATGTTTCTAGATAATGACAAAACTCAGCATTGCATAAAATTGTTTTTTATAAACAAATACACATTTAATTTTATCTTTGGGGACTTTTTTATAATCAAAAAATAAAAGATACATTAAGAAAAGAAAATTATACAGTCAGTGAATTATGAAGCAAATATATCTAAGTCATAAAAATTATAATGAGGAAAGACTAGGCATACGCATTTGCAGATATGATTGAGCTGAACGTGAATTCATCCCACCCCATTACTTTTTTCAGAGAATGAAGAACAGGATGAGTATTCAAAAGAATGAAGAAATAACTTTGGATAAAAATATCTGAAGACATCCTTCATTGTAGAAAATTGAAGATGTGGGATAAAGCAGGCTTCAGGAAGAATAATGTTAATCATTTAATTTAGATAAACAACAGTTCTATCTCCACGAAAGTATTCATCTTTTATTACGAATTGCCAAGGAGGTCAAATTGAGTTCAATGTGCCTTTCACATTTTAAGCCCAACCATATTTTAAAATATCCCTTTGAACATTAACATTTTCCCCTGATTTTGTATATCTCTCAGATTTGTCTCTCTTCTGGTAACTCTGCCAAATGTGTCGAGAATACGAGCCTAAATCACAAGACTGGCTGCAATGTAAGTGTTTTGAAATTTGCTTTTCATTCTGGTTTTCTCTGGAACTTCACTTGCACACTAAGTCCAATTCTCCTTCATGTCACACATAAACTTATTCTCATTTTTGTTCCTGAGCCCCAACATGACCCAGGAATGAATGTTGTCAGCACTCTTAGTCCATGTGAAATGCTTCTCCTCCTTTTGTCCCAAAGCACCTTCTTACCCTTGCCCCAGCTTCCCATTTGCTGGTTTCGTGATGAGTACAAGACTTCCCTCCTGCTTCCTAAGTCTCTTTCTATCCACTGTTCTTTAGATTCGGGTTTGCAGTGACACACTGGACTCTAAAGTTGCTCCTGCCAGTTTCTCTTCTCCCCCTTTCAATGGGACAGGAGAACAGAAATTCTGCTTTGGTGCTTGTACAATCTAATTTCTATGACTGTTCTGGCACTGCTCCAGGCATTAATCCCAAAGCTCATCCAGTGACAGAGAGAATTTGTCTTGTTCTTATTTTAGAGCCTTAGCAGAAAGAGAATGTGCCCCACCCCCAAAATACTAGCCCCATGAACTCTTCATTATTCACCACTGTTGGGAGCTATAAGAATTTGCCCTCTCACAAATTATCAACTTCAATATCTACTATTGCCTAAATCATGAGTGAACTTGCCTTTGGCTGCAATTGTCAGGTAACTTCTTTATTCACATGAGCTTTTTTCAGTGTATCGAATACCTTCCTTCAGATTTGGAAGTATTTTATTATACATCCTCTATTACAAATTTATCATCCACGTTATTCAATCTACTCTTTCTTCTTTGCATTAGGCATTGTGGTTTTAATATTCCTAATTCACAGATGAGAAAACTGAAGCTAAGCAATTTCAAAATTATCAGCGTTGTAGTGAATAGAATTTCACTGAAAGTCATATGTCTCCACCCTCAAGTTCTGTTCTCTCTCAACACACAACATGCTGCACGAAAACTCAACATATGGTAACATACCATAGCTGAAGTCAGCTGCAGAGTGCAGGAGACGGAGAGAGGAAGGAGTGATTAAATGACTTTGTTTTAAACAAATTTTGATGAGTACCATCTGAATTCAAGCCCTCAATTGCCACCTAGAAACATGGTGATGACCAAGATAGAAATAGTCCCTGCCTCCTTAGGAGGGTACATTTCTATTAGTTCTCTCTCAAGTATTCTTCAATGTTCTGCAAATTATCTCAAAAATATTTTGTCAGATCTCACTCTATTGCCACACTGGAACACAGGTCTCTGTTACCTTGGACCCACAGCCAAGGGATCCTCCTACCTCAGCCTCCTGAATGGCTCAGACTATAGGTGCAGCCACACCTGGTTAACCTCTTAAAATTTTGTGTAGAGATGAGATCTCGCTCTGCTGCCCAGGCTGATCTTAAACTCCTGGCTGAAAGGGATCCTCTTGCCTCAGATTTTTCCAAACTGCCAGGATTATGGGCATGTGCCACTACACCCCACCTAATGCTCCTTTCTCTAGAGATACACAAGCCCTTTGACAGAACCCATGTGTCTACTCATCTTTCTTGGCAAATTTTTATAATATCTTTCTAGGTTTGCAGTAGATAGACAGCCTAAAATTGTCCTTTTTCTCTGTCTTTTGCTCTACACAAAGACGATTTAGTTTCTAAAATGTCTACTTGGTTAAAATTGGGTGTTTTTTTTTTTTTTTTTTCCTAAATCATCTATAGAGAATCGACTGCTATTTCCAAAAGCATTTGAACTCGGAAAAACTTAAGACTTGACAAAACCCCCAAATATTTTTAGAATATCCTTATCCCATTCCAAATCCCTAATGAAGAACATGCATGTTAAATCTCCAGGCCAGCCCTGCATAGCTTCTAATTTGTAAATGATAAATAAATTTCATAGTGAACCAAGTATACAAGCATATTTTGATAATATGAGTAAATTTAAATTATTATTTAATGAGTAATTATCATAATTGATTGGTGTATAGTCTTCTTATTTAATCTTTTATTGATTTGTTATCTTGTTCATTGCTAGGCCATTGGTGTTTCAGGGACTCTGACTCAAAATCAAAATTAAATAATTATCATTCTTATCTCTGATCTCAACAGAAATTTTTCTCCAAATGAGAGCTTAAGATTTGGGTGCAAACAGCAGGCAACTCATAACCCTTGTTTAATCTTTTGTTGTCTATTCTAAGCTTCAGGAAGACAACAACTAATGAGGTATGTTATAAATCTTATTAGTATATGTCATAAACTAAATTTGTGGAATAGTAATTGAGCAAAATAATGTTGTGTTTACACATACCGTGCTTATGAAGTACCAACCACACTAAAAGGTAAGATACACACTTATATATTTTCTTGTAATTCATTTTCCCTTTAACAGCTGAGGTCAAATTCCGAACATTACTTTTATATATTTTTCCTTCTTGAGTGGAAATTTAAATCACTGGTTGACTTCATTTGCTCTTTATCATTAAATGTTCTTCTTAAAAAGGCACCTTGCCTCATAAGCACAAAAATTTAATCATTTTAACTTACGACATAAATTAATATCTAGGGCATGTCAATTGAAAATCTTAGTTATTTCCTAAAGCTGCAGGTGCTATGAAATACAGCCAACTGGAAATCATCTTCCAAATGACCCTGAGGATGACAAAATCTTGCAAGAATTACTTCCAAATATGTTTTTAAAAATAGCTGACAATGGCTTCATTTACCAAGTACCATTGAAGTTTAGATATCATTAACTTATCTTTAACTCTAAAAAACATAAAATGTTCCCAACTATTTGTACTCATCTATATTGTTTCTGATAATTATCCAGCCAGGAAGAAAATTTGAAATGAAAATATTTGAAATCTGGAATTAATCAGGTAGCTTACTCATCTAAATTTGGGACCATCAAGATAAAGATTTTCAGGCAAAGCAAGTCATCTTAACTGGTGAAATTCCAACTAGTTTCATACTATCAAATAAGATGCTATCTTTGTTTTATCCTTGCATAAAACATCAAGTGTAAATAATTTATCTTGATTCCAATATTGCCCTCACATGTACCAAATTGAAGATAAAGGTCTAATTGAAGATAAATGTGAATAGAACTATGTGGAATGTTCAAAATCCCAGCATGCACACTTCTTTGCCAATCATGAGATATTGCTACACTGTTTATAATTTACTCTATGTTTGAAATACAAACATTGTGACATAGTTTCTTTGCCAAATAGGGCTTGCCTGTAAAAATTATATACTTGGATAACTTTATTTGAGAAAGATATGATGATAAAGGTCCATGCTGTTTCAGTACTTCGTACTCTATTCTAAATTTGTATTCAACTTCAAAAAATTTACATGAAAGTCAGGGAAAAGTAACAGATTTTTAAAATTATGAGCCATGGGGAAATCTAAATTCAAATTTTAAAGATAATAATGTAAAAATAGTAATAAATTGTTAAGGACATTTTAACTTAAAATCCCTAAGGCCAAATTTAACACATTTAAAACCATAGCTGATGAGTAGTCAGGAGACAGAGTCACACAAGTGACTTTCATTTTTGCCTTTTTAACTTTTTGTTTCGAAATAACTTCCAGTTTAATAAAAAGTTGCAAGTGTAGTGCAACAACTTTTCTAAAACCCCTTTCTGAGCTTTCTCAAATATTAACAAATCTCTTAACCATAGTGTCATTATTGAAATTAAGAAATTAATGGCAACACAGTAACATCAGCGTAGATGCTTTATTGAGACATACCAATTGCTCTGGTCATTTCCTTTTCCTGCCCTACCATCTAATCCAGGGTCCCTTGTGGCTTTTAGTTTATGTTGTTCCTCAGTCCTCTGTGTCTGAGTCATAGATTTTTGGCAAGAGTATCACAGACATTTGTTGCGCCCTTCTCCGTGCATTATGTCAAGCACAGGGTGACATGTCTCATTATTGGCGATATTAACTTTGATAACTTTGTTAAGGTGCGGCCTGCCAAGTTTCTGCCCCCAGAACATTACTATTTTCACTTTTAATTAGTATCGTATGGGCAGATACTTTGAAACATTTCAAACACCCTGTTTCTCATCATGCTTTCCCCGACTAATTTTGGCACACATTGATACTTGACTCCAGTGATTCTGAGGTCTGCAAAACTGATGATTTTTAAATTTCTGTTATTCTTTCCATATATATATATATATATATATTATCTACTATTAGGAAAAGCTATGCCTTTTCTGTTTTATCAATCTATTTATTACTTATATCACCACAGACCCACAGTTATTTACTTTAGTCCATGAGCTATAACACATACTATTACCAGACGAGTACGGTGGCCCAGAGGTGTAGCTAGTAAGGACACTGAGGCAGGAGGATCACTTGTGGGGGGGATCATAACTAACGTTATTATTTTGTGGCTAAAAATGTCTCAGATTTGGCCCCTGGAAGCTTTCGGAAGTTGGTTCCTGAGTTCCCTTGACATGGCATCATTATAGTTGAGCACTTTCCTATTTTCTGGATCCAGATTGATGTTTCAGCCTCATTTCCCTACCTCAGACCTAGAAGCATCCATTTCCATTTATGGGTAAGTGGTATTGATAAATGAATATCTTGGCGCTTGATCTATTAGTTGCCATCTGGGTGTGATTATTTTTAGCATAATCTAAGTGAGGGAATCATTGTACCACATACCGCAGCACACGTATCTGTACACATCTAGAGCCGTGTCTATCTGCTCAGCACTTAAAAAATGTTGAGCCCCTCTATTCTAGCCAACGTTTTCACAGAGCAGTCCATTGTCATTCAGATTGCTTTTCCCTATAGGTAAAATGTTGTTTCTCACAGTTTTCATGTGTTTTTTTCTCTGTCTCTACTTCTCAAAAATCTCACTATCTATTCCTAGGTGTGGGTTTCTTTGGGTTTCATCTATTCCGTCTGGAGTTCACTCAGGTTTTTGAAAATGTACATGTTTTTCTTTTGGCAAATCTCGGAAGTTTTCTGCCATTATCGCTTTCATGCCTTTTTCGTCATTCTTCTTCCCCCTTTGGGAATCCAAGGGCACAAATGCCAGAGTTTTGTTCATAATCCAAGAGATCCCTGAGGTTGGGTTTAATCTTATTTCAGTATGGTTTATCCCAGTTGTTCATCCTTGTTTTCTGTTATTCTGTATATCTTCAAATTCTCTGATTGTCTGATCCTTGTTTGTTTTGTGTTTTGATCCCATCCATTGAGAGCCTTCTTTTTTATTTTGATTATTATATGTTTTATTTGTTGAATTTCCATTTTTTTATTATCCGTGCTTAGACACACTGTGATTTCATTTGTGTTTGGTAATTCTCCATTGAAACATTTTTGATGATTGCTCGAATCCCTTTCTGAGATAATTCTAACATCCAGCATTGTGATATTAGCCTCGACTGCTTCTCTTTATTGTGCTGTTGGAGGTTTTCCTGCTTCTTCATACAATGGCTGGTTTTCAATGGGACCAGACATCTTGGCTATTGCTTTATGAATCTCTGGACCTTAGTTAACCTTGTATTCTAGCTGGTTTCTGATACATCTGCACCATCTGCTGCCTTTCACTGGGTTTGAGGCTGTTCAGGTGGACTTTGTTGACACCTAAGCTAGTGAGGTGCTCCTTGTTATGAAAGGTGCAGGTAAGAGCCTGATTCCCAGCTAGGCAAACACTGCCACCTCTCAGTTTATTGCAGTAGAAATTCCTTCTTACTGTTCCCCGTGTGGCTGACACTGACCCATTAAAGCTGGCTGGGGAGGAAATTCCTGAATCACTTTCTAGATCCCTCTGACACCATCCCTGAAAGCAAAGGAAGGGTTCCTGGGAGTCTTATTAGTACCAGATGAAAATGGAAGTCCACCTTTTCAGGAAAATTACTAACTTTATCTTATACAGATTTATCATTGCTCATTTAATTTATCCTAAATTTTTAGAACTCCTTCTTAGCAATATAAATGGAGTTTTCCTTACCATTATATCATCAAACTGGTTACTTTTTGTGTATATGAAAATTATTAACTGGTGTATACTATTGTATATCTTACTACGTTATTGGAGATTATGGGCATCCTTGCCTGTTTCTTAACTTAGTAGAACTGTCTCTGGATAGATATTTTCTCATTAAGTAATAATCTTTAGGACTAAATTATAGGTATTATATCATATCAAAAATGTTTCTGAAGTCTTCTATCATTTTAAGTCATTCTTAAAATTAGGAATGAGTCTGGAATTTTTGAAGTCATTTTTTAAGGTCTGTAATGGCTTTCTTAACTTTTTAAATGTATCTTACATTATTACTATGTGAGATATTGATAGATTTCTTAATTCTAAACCAACTTTGAGTTCCTGGAATATATTCAAATTGGTCATAGTGTATGCTTTTCTTAATGTGATTTTGAATTCTTTTTACTAATATTGTATTTTGTATTTTTCATCTGTATTAATGTTATGTTAGCCTCTAGTAGTCTTTTTCCTTATAATATCATTGTTATATCTAGATCCCAGCGATATATTTATTCTAAAAAAATATTTAGAAAGTGTTCATCATTTTCAAATCCCTGGGACAGTTTATATACCACATCGAACTAGCCAGAGTCAAGTCAACAGAAGTCACTGAAGTTACAACAATAGGGTTGACCTCAGTCTAAGCAGTGAAATTAGGCCAAGAAACATCTCATCAAAACCTAACAGGATTAGCAGGATTCCAGGAAGACAGAGAGTCCTCAAGCTTATCTGGCTGAAATATTAAAGAAAGCACTAAGTGAGCATTTGTTTGAATTAAGGGCTCTCAATGATTTCAATACTGTGGCCCTTAATATCTATTTAGGTGATAGCTCACATTTATTCATACCAGTCTATTTTCATTGAAGAACCTGATGTGACTCTAAAAAAGGGTGAGAACACCATTTTATTTTTTATGCAATAATTTTTAATACCTACATGCATCCTCTTTTCAGATTATAGATAACAACTTGGGTTTCTACTTGTATTTTTAATTATTGAACAAAGACCACATCTAAACATAAAATCTTTCATTTTTTTCTTTCTTTCTTTTTTTTTTTTTTTTTTTTTTTTTTTTGAGACAGAGCCTTAAGCTAATCCCCTGAGTAGAGTGCCCTGGCATCACAGCTCATAGCAGCCTCCAATTCCTGGGCTCAAGTGAGTCTCCTGCCTCAGCCTCCCAAGTAGCTGGGACCACAGGCACCCGCCACAACGCCTGGATATTTTTTTTGGTTGCAGCCGTCATTGTTGTTTTGTCGGGCCCAGGCTGGGGATTCAAACCCACCACCTTAGGTGTATGGCTGGCGCCTTAGCCACTTGAGCCACAGGTGCCGAGCCAAATCTTTCATTTTTGATACCCAGTCACCTCATGAATCTCAAACACACTGACAGTGAGATTTATTAACTTCCCTAAACATAATTTTTATCCCATACAAAATGAAAAAAACTACCTGCCTACTTCAAATGCATCTGATACATACATATGAGATAATTCTTGTGAAAGTTGCTAACTCGATATGTAGCTTACAACAGGTTCCCACTGCAGTTTTGTCTCACCTTCTTTAGTTTGGGAGGTTTTTCTTAAGTGAAAAATAAAATAAAAGTCAAATAATTTGAGAAAAATGTTTCTAACCTATTTCATATATTTATTATTTAAAGCTTTGTTAAAAATTAATTAAAAACTGATAAGATTATATTAAGAACAGCTACTACTTCAGATTCCCTCTTAGGCTATATATAGACAGACACCTTAGTCACTCCCATTCTGATAGAAGATAAAGCATTTACTTTTGTAAGATAAAAAGAAAGAAAGAGGATATTGACTCAGAGACAAAAATTATAGGTGAGAGGTCAGTGCCCCTAGCTCAAGAAGGAGGGCACTGACACCATATACTGAGGGTGTTTGGTTTAAGCCCAGCCCCACCCAAAACTACAAACAAACAAACAAACAATTATAGGTAAGAATGTTCAGGGGGCAGTGATTAGGAATGGACTATCTCACTGCTCAGTTCTGTATCCTCTTTCTCCTTCTAGGATCTCTAAATGCTACAAGCCAAGTTTACATCTTCCCTTCTTTTATGCCCCAAGCAGGAAATTGGAGAGTCTCCTGTGGGTAATCTCCCCTAGAATAAAATAACTGACAGATACCTATGTGTTCTACAATAAAATAGTCGCATTCACATTTGCTATCCTACTACACTACTTTGCAATGTCCTGCCCCAGCCCAAACAAATGTTCCAGTATTTTAGCATCTCATTCTTCAAAGTGCATCTATACACAAAGGTCAGGAGATAGGCAAATAAACAAAGGGCAGATACCAATGCTAACAAGCAATAAAAAGTGGAGAAAACAGAAGCAATTCTGGGGGCAAAAAATATTGCAAACATTCTTAAAGAAGGAAAATATAAGACGTATAAAACAAACCAGGATGCACTAAAAAATTCAGAGAACAAGGAAATCCTCATTATTTTCCATTAAAACATATATAGAATAGTTAAAACTTAAGTCAAATAATTATTTTAGAAAGTAGATAATGTGATATAGAAACATCAAAGAAGAGAGAAAAGTGTAAGAAAATGATCGATGCAGGGCCTCCCAAATCCTCAATCCTGGGTATCCAAAATGCCACTACGAGGAGGCTCAGACATGGAAAAATAAAAAAGACAAAAAAAAAAAAAGGGAAATTATCCAAGAAGTAATTAAGGCAATTTGCTGAAACTGGGAGCATGAGTTTCATATAGAAAGAAAGAACTTACTGAATGCTCAAAATAATGAATATAAAAGGCACACTAGGACAAATTATAGAACTTCAAGTAGAAAAAAACAGATCCCAAAGGCTTCCTAAAAAGAGAAAAACAGTTTACATGCAAAGGAGTAGATTGATTATGATCTTAGATTTCTCAGAAACCACACTAGACAGCAAGCAACAATGAAACACTGTCAACATTCTGAGAAAAGAAAAAAAAAAAACTATCTCCAAGGTCTCTGCTTCAGCATCCATCAAGTTATTAATTATTCATAAGTATGGACCAAGCTCAGACATGTCAGATTAACAAAGACCATCTCACTTGCACTCTCTTAAAGAAACTAAAAGAAGTTATGCTCCCAAGAGAAGTATACCAAGAAAGAAGCTGCGGCTTTCAGGAAATACAGATCCAATATAGCAGGACGACAGTGATTTATGGTAAGAGAAAGTTCCAGGATAAAAGCTGTGCAGCAAGGCTCAGAGAGAACCCAGCTTAGGTCAGAATAGCAGATGCAGAGCTCAGGAAAGATCTCTCAGGAAGAAATATGCACTAAATCAGTTTCCTCATACAGAATTGAGTTTTACACCTGTGGTGAAGAGTTGGCTGATACATTAGTGAAAGGCACAGAAAAAAAATTAGCGGGAAAAATAAAGGTTATCAACTCCAGGGAAAACAAAATGTCCGAGAAACAAAATATGTTGCAAGACTTGATGTTAAATAACATGCCATGGTTTTTTTAATATAAAGGATAAAAATTGATTAGACTAAAATTATTGCATTATTATTATATTGAGAGAATTGGTATGGGGTTGTGTGTCAGGAAGCGAAGTAAGATAAAAATGAGCTAAATGTGTATTACCCATAGGAGCGATTCTATAGATAATATGTGAGATGACAACTCACAATATAGTGGTTTTTATCATACCCTTTGGATCTATAGAGATAAATTCTAAAAGTAATAGCTAAATTAACAGATAATGGGCTTTAAATGGCCAAAATCAGGACAGGGACTGGACAGGTCAAGAAAAAGGACTGCTAGAAATTCATTTGAAGATTCAAGGAGTTACTTAAACAGGCCGCATACATTAGTTAGAAAAATATTTCCAATTAAAAATACTGTGCAGAGGAAAACTATATATACTTTTATGGAAAAATGAGAACATCAAGAAAATTAAAAACTGAAAGGGCAAATATAAATATATGCTTGAAGAATTTTAAACTCCATTAACAATTAATGTTTGCTTATGAAAACAACAAAAAAATTTTATTGTTGACCTGATATAAATTTCTCTCTTCAGTTTTTTTTTTTTTTTTCAAATAGTTCACTCTTGTTTCTGGTGCTTATTTAAGTCTTGCATTCAAGAAGTTTATTATCTCCACCCCACTCACGATCTGGTTGCCCTTGCATTTTTCAGTAGTTTGACTTGCCATTGAAGAGTTTTGACATTCTAAGCTTAACTTAAATATATAAGTTATAAACCTAGCTCAAAATATAAGTTTTTGTTCCATAGGGTAAGTTGTGAAGAGAGGATACAATATGAATTATTTGAACTCACAAGCTCAGGTCTGTGTATGGTTCTAAATGCATGAGTGTGGTTTAGTGGTTTCTGGAACAAGTGGTGTAGGGGCTGTATCAGTTGATAGTTACAGGCCTCTTCTTTCTATTTCTTTTTTTTTAAAAAAAAAAACCTTAGTGTGTCTATACAGAGACACACATTCTCTGTATAGACACACATAACTGTATAATTATAATTGTATCATTATATTATACAGTTATAATTGTATAATTATAATATATAATTATACAAATTGTATCTATGTAGCAAATGTTCATTATACTATATATACATGCTATATTTTTGTCCAGTGAATTTCCCACTCCATTCCGCCCTCTGCCAGCACAGGTAACAATGTGCTACTTGTTTTCTCTCTCCTGTCCTCTTTAACCCACAGCCATTGCCCAACCCCTAGCAGTGGAAATTTATATTTTCAACCTAGGAGATGATAACAACATGATTTCCTTATTTTAATTAATAATATCTCTTCATTTGACTAAATTAGTTAAATTAAGGTTTGTTTTGGGGGGGGGGTTTGGGGGGGTTGCAGTTTTTGGCCTTGGCTGAGTTTGAACCCTCTACCTCCAACATATAGGGCTGGCACCCTACTCCTTTAAGCCACAGGAGCCACCCCTTAAATTAAGTTTTTAAAGGAAATAAAATGTAATCATTTTGGTATATATCACTGGCCAATTTTGTTTTTCCTCTTTACTAACACTATAAAAGTATATATGCCTTCCTCTCTCATGGAAGAGAGTTAAGAGAAAGGGTTCCTTGTAACAGTATTCCTGGGCAAAATCAGATAAAAGAAGAACCATTTAACTGGGAAGTATCAAAAATGCACTGTGGAAAGGAGGGAGAAGGAGTTGCATCTCCTGGGCCTAACACACAAAATCTTCTCTAGTCCTGTAGCTGTAGCATAAGGAGTTGAAAAATTGTGGCATGTTGCCAGCACTCAAATCCACGTTCCCTGTGACACTAATAGACTAACGCGGGCCTCTGTGTCCTTGTCCCTTTCTCTCCCTTCCTGCCTCTCGTCCCGTCCGGTCCTTCTCTGCCAGGCTCCCCTTCTCCCCTGTGTACCCCTCCCACCTCCTCTACTCCCTCCTCTTTTCCTATCCTCCCTCCCATTGAGGCCCTTCCATTCTCCTTTATTTTATCCTTTTTTTTTTTTTTGCTTTTCCTCTTTCTCTGGGTGTTTTCCTCAGAAACATTGTCTCAGTCCTCTTCATACAACCTCCCCTTTCGGCGAAAGAAGAGGTAGTTGTCAACTTCCTCCTCACAAAAGCAAGTTTTAGAGATTAATATTTGCTTCAAATCGGTTCCACATGACAGACGACACATACTTAATTCATTCCCAGATGTCTAAACTGCTGAATAGCTGTATCTGAAAAATGACTTATGTGAGGGCTAAATCCTCCTCAGATTAAACATGCACTACATGTACCTCCTTTCTGCACACACACACACACACACACACACACCCCTCATCATTTATTTTCTAATTTAAAATGAAGTTGGGGAATGCTAAGTTGAAACAAGCTAGCAGTTGTCTTTTAGAGCTGTACTAATAACAGCCATTCAGTCAGCACCACAGAAGGCTCCAGAAGTGGTGGTGGACGTGAATACAGAGAAGCTGCGATGAAGAGAAAGACAGGAGATTCTTTCTTAAAGGCTCGCTACAGGGAAGTAGGGAGAAAGAAAAACTGAGGGGGCAGGTGGAAAAAGAAAGCTGGGATGAAGTCAATTAAAGGAAGTAAAGATCAGAAAGTGGAGCTAAAATTGAATCAGCAAGAACCAGAGAGGAATAGAGTATGGGTAGTGAGCCAAGCTGGGAGTTGGGGAAACTCTGTCAAAGAGCCCAGGAGCCAGAGCATGTGCAACAGCCTTGTGTTTCAAGACTGGGTGGCAATTAACTGAACAGATTCAATCCTTTCTTTGGAGGTGTGTCTCAAGCCAAGACCCAAGAACCTTGCATAATTAAATGGCTAGAAGCTGACAAGAAAGTGATTTAAGCAGTTTATGTACAATTCCAATTGAAAACCAATACTTTGGGATTGATTAGGTGTTTTCTAGGTATCCCTAAAATGGATACTCCATCCAGACAGCAGAGGTAACGTCTCCATACAGAGCACATTAACTGAACCATCAAATCTCTTTTGTAACCTTCACATTTGCAGAAAATGGCTTGAATGATTTCTTTTTGAATTTCAATCAGGCTAGGTTTACAGTAGAATTGAAAAAGAAGCCTCCTGCCTTTCACCTTTAATGGGACCATGTGAGTCTGAGCAGGGAACATGAGCTTTAGCTTTTTTAAAAAAAGTTTGTTGTTACTGCTTCCTAAAAATGAGACACACCATCTAAAAACACAATTTTAAAGCAGAAACTATAACATTATTATACAATTATAAAGTTTCTAATTAGCAACACTGATCAATAGTTGACTAAAAATGGGAATTGATGGCCTGAGGTGTATTTAACAAGACGGCTTTCTGTGTGGGTAAATATTGATGTGTGCATTTGGCTAATAATGGCATTTGAAGGGTCCACACATGAGTCAATAAGATCTCTTAATGTGTTCTCTTAATGGACCATTTACTTTCTATTTTGAGAGTTATCAAGGCTGCATTATTTATTTAGTTATATATTGGATTTAGAAAGTAGGCTCTCAACGCCTGTGCAGTGCATGGGTTTTATTGAGTACCTACTCTTCTCAACTCTTAAACATAATGTGCTCATGGCCTGGTCCTTCCTGCTAAAGGCATGATTATATACTGTTTTTAATATACTTATTATTTTTCTATTTGATAATATAATTCTTTAATAGCCATATGGGAATCTCCATGCAGCTAGTTAAACATGGAAAAACTCTTAAAGGGAGCAATGTGGGTGAGCTTTTTCTCCCTTGAGCCACAAGAAGTTGTAAACTTCTTTTCTTTCTGTTAAAACTCATTTCCCTTCCTGGTTCCCACTTTGTCTAACATTTTATTGTAATGTTTTTGGAATCTATTTTGTAGATTTTTTTTCTTGGCTATAACCATGCATTGCAGTTTCCATTAATATTGTTTGCACTTAATGAACTCTGTGCCTTCAAAAAACAAATGCACTTAATATCTTTTGTCTTATAATTATGAATCCTGTTGTATGTGATAGATTAATATAAAGAGAATAAAAAGTCAAAACTTCAGAGTCTTGAAAAGAAATGATGTTTACATTTTCACTTTTGTAGATCTGTGATTTGAGCCAGAAACTGTCAGAAGAATAGATTTTTTTGGCTTTCTTCTAGAGTATTTTTTTCTGGGAAGCTTCTCTAACAGGCTCCATCTCCCACCCAATTTCTGCTTACAGCCACCTGAACCTTACAGACTTTCTGCCTTGGTAGGATTTTTTTAGTCCTTTGTATTTCCATTCTTTCCCTGATTCCTGTCTTCCTATTATCAGTTAAATGATTAGTGGATAATTTTGTTCACTTTGCTAAGCTGCAAATAGCATACAAAGACAGGAAAAATTCAATAAGTGGCATAGTCTCTAATTGAGGAGATAAGACTATCTCAGATGAATCCATTGTGTAAAACTAATTACCACCACTGCCTATAAAAATTCTACCTTCCAGAGGACTTGCTTGGAGGGCTTTGTGCTCATCATCTCATTTAATGCCAGTGAGCCTGGGAAAGTCCCCCACACTTTCTGACCTGAGGGTTCTCCCTTTCCATAAGGAATCTTATTGCTGAATAATATCACACATACCTAAAGGCCAGAGAAGTGTGGAGAAAGGAGATGTTGCTTTTAAATGCAATAGCCACAGAGGCTACATGGGAGAGACAAATGTGAATAATTACTGAAAGAATTCCTCAACATTGCCTATTATGTACATATAAGTAGTGAAAGTGGGGGAAGATGCCTGTGTGTATATCAGTGTGTGTTTTTCACTTGTAAAGCAATGGGAAGACCTAGCATATGAAAGAGTGTTTTCTGCTCCTAAATCAAAGCTCTTTGAGTAGTGAGACTACATTTTAAAAAGTGGCAGAAGGCTCAGGAATATTATAAGGCCTTATACTAATCAAAGAAAAAATTGTAGTGTTTCTTCAAGGAAAATGGTCACATGAAACCCTTTGATCTAATGACAAATTGAAACTCAATAAAGGAGATGAAACAAGTCCCAAACACACATGGATATATGGAGAGGAATCATGTACCAGAAGCACTACATAGAGATACAGCAAACAAATGATGGAATTATCTACCAATACTGAGTTCGCTCTTGGAAAACATTGGGGAGAAGATGCTTTGGAGCAGAATGTAAAGAAAAGTTTTGTTTGTTTGTTTTTAAGTACTGAGTATGTGGTGGGCAGAGGCAGCCATTTTGACTAATGTAGATTGTTGGAGTCACCAGAAACCATTATTGAAAATAAGATTTTACAAAATTTGAATCAAGATGGGTAAAATATTTAAATCTAAATATGAAACTATAAAAATCCTAGAAGAAAATGTAGGAAAAACTCTTGTGGATGTCAGCCTGAGAAAGATTTTGTTTTTTATTTATTGTTTCGGGTTCATTGAGGGTACAAAGAATTAAGTTACACTGTTTGCATTTCTTAGGTAATGTCCGTCTTATAATTCTGTCCTACCCCAAGATGTGTGCCATACATGGTAACTAACCCCCTATTCCCCTCTCCCCACCCCTTCCTTCCCCCACCCCCCATCATGAATTGATTTGTGTTTTTTTCTTATGTGGGCATGGATTAGAATCATCTACTCGCTTCATATAAGAATTAAGTACATTGGATTCTTGCTTCTCCATTCTTGTGATACTTTACTAAGAAGAATGTGTTCCAACTCTATCCAGGTTAGTACCTGGGGAAAGATTTTATGATAGACTTCAGTGGCAATTACAAAAACCACAAAAATAAACAAATGGACTTAATTAAACTGAAAAGCTTCTGTACAGCAAAGTACATGACAATTAAAGCAAATAGACAATCTTCAGAATGGGAAAGGATATTCACATGTTATGAATCTGACAAAAGTTTGATAATAAAGACCTCTAGAGAACTCAAATTAATCAACAAGAAAAGAGCAAACAATTACATCTATCACTGGGCAAGAGACATGGACAGAATTTTCTCTGCGAAAGATGCACAAATGGCTAACAAACCTGTGAAAAAATTCTCATGGTACCTAATCATCAGAGATATCACCTTGAGATATCACTTGACCTCTGTAAAATTAGCCCACACAGTCAAGTCCCAAAGTTGCAGATGCTGTCATGGATGTGGAGAGAGGGGAACACTTTTACCCTGTTGGTGGAACTAAAACTAATATAGCCTCTTTGGGAAGAAATATGGAGACTCTTCCAATTGACTTGCCATTTGACCCCACAATCCTGCAACTAGGCATCTACCCAGAAGGAAAAAAAATCATTTATCATAAAGACATTTTCACTAGACTATTTACTGCAGCTCAATTTACAGTCATCAAAATGTGGAAACCATTTAAATGCTCACCAACCCAGGAATAGATTAATAAGCTGTGGCATAAGTATACCATGGAATACTATTCAGCCATTTAAAAAGATGGAGACTTTACATCTTTTGTATTAACCTGGATGGAGTTGGAACATGCTCTTCTTTGTAAAGTATCACAAGAATGAAAAAGCAAATATCTAATGTACTCAGTGCTAATATGAAGCCAGTAGACAGTCTAATTCATGCCCATAGAGGAGAAAAACTCATTTCAATTCAAGTTCGGGGGGAAGGAGGAGTAAGAGGATGAGAGAGGGATTGGTGTGCTCCCACTTAATGGGCCCAATGTAGGGGTATATGGCATACCTTTGGGGTGCAGGACACAACTATAAGATGAACTCTATATAACAAACTCAAATATTGTGACCTGGTTGTTTGTATCCTCACATTAATCTGAAATTTAAAAAAAAGGAAAAAAATTTTTTAAAAAAGAAAATAAGTTATTGATGAATTTAATTCCGTTGTTGCCCACCAATGTGCATGAAAATATTACCTAAAGGACACACTGTCATCTAGTGCCTTTTAACATTTATTTAAAAAAAAGTTTTACAAATGATTTTTAGTTTGAGACAGACAAAGAAACATTGTAAATTTCAGGAGCAGTTCCTTGAGACGTTTCTGTGTCGGGTTTGTTACATTCGGAGTGTTTTCTCACTTGCAATTTTATTTACTAGTTTCAGAAGTTCACGAGTGTCTTGCATTTTGCCCTGTAGACATGCACCCTTTCATGACACGACCTTTATCTGAAGTCCTCTTGCCCTTCCTGGAACTCTCTTTCCTGCTGTTTCATAAGACAGCTGCTCGTCGCTGGTGGTCCCATAGCCACTGCTGAGCCCTCTGCTGCTTCTCAGAGCCAAAAAAGAGGCCTGGCAAGTGCCTTCATTTTCACTGTTATTTTATTTTGAAGTATTCGGTAGACTTTGAGTACCAAAGTATTAATGAAAGAAAAAAAAAAATGTAGTAGAAACTCCTCCAAAAACATAAATTAATTAATTAATAAAAACTTAAAATTCATCTCTATTGTCAAAAAAGCACATTTGAGAAAGTGCATTTAGATTAAATCCTCCATTGAAATTTATTGCTATTTCAGAGTATTCATAACAGATAGCAAATGTATAATAATCTAACAGTGCAAAATGCTTCTTTGAACTATACAGATTTTAGTTAGACTCGGTTTTCTGGTACAATACTTCCATGTATTACGATAATGCTAGTATTATCATTAGTATTCTTACCATTTACTGGTTCTCCTGAGCAGCCTAAAATATTTTTTACATATGAGCAGTTATTACTTATCCTTGAAAAAAATTGAAAGAAGTTGTATTTTCTCCTATTTATGGATGAATACATTTAAACAAGAGTTCATCAAACAACATTTTCTTACACTTTATTATAGCTAAGATCATTTGGAATCTAGAAATTTCAAAGTAGGATAAGAGTTACAATTGCTAGGTATAAATGTTTCAAGTACTTTTCCCTTTCGCTTTAGGAAATCAAAAATTTCTACTGGTTTCTTTTTTGAATCAATAAATAAATATAATGGAAACACACATATAAATAAAAGTATCATAAGAATAAAAATCTGATTCTATGATGGTAGATCATCAAAATAATACTCATGAACACAAACACTGTTAGTTTGGTATAAAATGAACATAAGATGAAGAATTCCTCACTGTTGTTGGAAGGAACATTTTTAAGTTAAAGGTAAATGAGAGGAGTTTTGTGGTGTGCAAACTCATTAAAGAAAAGGAAATAAAAAGAGAAATATCATGTAGTAGGGTAATGAAAGTGAAGAGGAAGACCAGAAAGAAGCAAAGGATAGAGTGGAAAGTAATTACCCTTGAACTTAATCTTGACACAGAGAGATGCATTCTCACAAATTACCTGAATTAACTGAGTGGCCATTCTTAATATGCTCATTCACTCCATAGATATTTATAAGAGCATTGAGTCTTTTACATTGTGCCAGGTATAGTGTATCACAAAAACAATTACACAAGTAATTTGTTGGCATCTCAATTATTCTTGAAGTTAAAATTAAACTAGTACATTAAAACAGTGGCTCCCCATAGCAAGTCTTTGAACCTTGCTGGTCTGTGACAGTTCCCACAAGTCCACATAGGGAAAAAAAAAAATTAAGAACAAATCAAAAACAAATAACAAAGAATAACAAAACCAAAAAAGCTAGTCAAATTTTTACACGTATTAAAGATTGAATAAATGATTTTTTTTCCTCTGAGGGTATATTATTCCAACTTCTTTTTTTTTTTTTTTTTTGAGACGGAGCCTCAAGCTATCCCCCTGGGCAGAGTGCCATGGCATCACAGCTCATAGCAACCTCCAACTCCTGGGCTCAAGCGAGTCTCCTGCTTCTGCCTCCCAAGTAGCTGGGACCACAGG
>CAUYQV010103831.1:0-72903 GCA_963574575.1 Galagoides demidoff | reverse complement strand
TGGGAATATACCTAATAAAGGAATTGCAGGGTCAAATGGCAGGTCTATTTTTAGTTCTCTAAGTGTTCTCCAGATGTCTTTCCAAAAGGAATGTATTAGTTTACATTCCCACCAGCAGTGTAGGAGTGTTCCCTTTTCTCCGCATCCACGCCAGCATCTTTGGTTTTGGGATTTTGTGATATGGGCTAATCTCACTGGGGTTAGATAATATCTCAAAGTAGTGTTGATTTGCCTTTCTCTGATGATTAAGGATGGTGAGCATTTTTTCATATATCTGTAGGCCGTGCACCGATCTTCTTCAGAGAAATTTCTCTTCAAGTCCCTTGCCCACCCTGAGAATTTGATTTCTTGATATGCTGCACCTAGAAATAAACATATAGAAAATGGAGACTGTCATGAGTAATGATGACTAAGAAGGAATTATTAAACTCAGCAATATTGACAAGCATGGAAGGATGCAGACACAGGAGTACATGGCACACTATTCTTGCCTTCAAAGGGTTTTGAATCTAATTGGAAATAGAGTTTACAATTTTAGATTTTATTAAATATTACAAAAATAAGCATAATAGAGGACCAGAGGGCTCACAGTTCTATGATCTAGAGTTATTGTCATAAGTTTCCAGGTTCTAATTAGGGTTGGGGCTTAAACAAAGCACCCAGGTACTTTGACCAAAGTAGCATAAACATTAGTAGTGTCTAAAATTGATACCAGAATTTCGCTTTTCAGTAGGTCCTTGGCCTTGGGGATTTGAAGAATGAACACACAGACCACAGATTAGTGGTAAGATAAGACTTTTATTATAAGTTAAAAAGGAATACAGAAGAAGTAAAAAGCACCAGAGCTTCTGGAAGGGGAAAGAACTGAAAAACTCAACTCTGGAGTCTCCATGTGGGCTCTTTCATGTAGGGGGTCTTAAATCTAGACTCATAGGCATCCTCAAACTATGGCCCATGGGCCACATGTGGCCCATCGAGGACATTTATCTGGTCCATGGTGTTTTTGCCACTACTCCCAGCCCTGCTTAGCAGCTGACTCATCCTGGGGCCCGCAGTCCAGCCCTCCAATGGTCTGAGGGACAGTGAGTGAACGGCCCCCTGTTTAAAAAGTTTGAGGATCCCCAGTCTAGAGGATTACACAAGACTGCCAGTTGGTAGATGGAAAAACATTTTTCAAACTTAATGAGTACATTAAGGAATGAATGTAGTTCCTCCTTCACTAAGGTGAAGTTATTAGGTCCTTTACAGTCTTTGTCCTTGAGAAGAGATTAGTGTGTGTGCTCCTATCCAAGGTGGAACCACCCCCCCCAAAAAAAAACATCACAGGCTGCTTTGTTCATGATCTTATCAGAGCCCAGAGTGGGCATCCCAAGAAAGGCAGTCTGCCTGTGCCTGGAAATGGGGGTCTGACCTCTGAGCTCACCTGGGCCTGAGAATGGGGAGCTCCCTGTCTAGCCTTGAGTGGTGGAATCCTCTATCAAAATGAAACACAGACTTCCTTGTTTCCTGCTTAGTCTTTTCTCTAGTCTCTAGCAGGGTGTCCAACCCTTGCCCTGGCCGTATCCCCATCACATTAGAACTTTTTTTCCAATTTGTGGTGTAGGATATCCCGAAAATTATTCACAAACTTTTTTTTTTTTGGCACAACAGCCTTTGTTAGCATTTGCATACTGTGTACGTGGTCCAAGGCAACTTTTCACTCTTCTTCCAGTGTGGTCCAAAAAAGCCTAAATGCTGGACACCCCTGCAAGTGAAAATCTTTGCTTGAGAGAGTAACTTAGTGATCATATCTAGAAGTTTTGAAAAGATTATTAGAACTTAAACCTGTCAAAATTCTAATTTTGTGCTTGTTACCTAACTGTTTAGTCTGCACAAAAGAATCGAATTTCCTTTGGCACTACTTTTATTTTATTATTATTTTGACACAAAACCTCAAGCCATCATCATAGCTCACAGCAACCTCCACCTCCAACTCTTGGGGCTTAAGCGATTCTCTTGCTTCTGCCTTCAAAGTAGCTGAGATTACAGGCGCCCGCCACAACGCCCGGCTATTTTTTTTGTTGCAGTTGTCATTGTTGTTTTATCTGGGTGGGGTAGGATGTTTGAACCCGCCAGCCTCGGTGTACGTGGCCGGCACCCTACCCAATGGGCTATGGGCGCCACCCTGAGATTGATTTTAGATGCAGCTCAAGCGCAAATAACTCCTTTGTTTCCAAAAAAGTAAAAAAAAAAAGTTTGTCTAGCGGAAACCGGAAAACTGGAATGGAACCCGAAAGGCTGCATTTCCGGAATCCTACTTACCCTTAAGCAAGATGGTGGACACATTTGCACATGCGCATAAGGGAATCTAGGGCGGGGATTTCCGTAGCGTCAGGTCGCGCTCCGGGCAGGGATTGGCGGCTTGAGGGCTGAGGGGAGGAACAGGAAGCGCGTGTGTTGTGGGACTCAGCTGGTTCGCTTCTGGGGTCTTTCCAGGGGTTAGTTTCTAGCTGTAAGTGGTGCCTTTGCCCGGGGTGCCATGGGTGAAGCAGAGAAATTTCACTACATCTATAGTTGTGACCTGGACATCAACGTACAGCTTAAAATGTAAGAAAATCCTGGGAACAGAGAGCGGGATTGCATGGGCACAGGGGAAGGAGGGGAGGGGGCCTGTGGAAAGTAAACATGGTAACTGATTTAAAGGCCGGGATAGGGTTCGCAGAGCGGGCTGTAGCCAGATTAGCGGAGGAGTGAATAATGGAGAGGGGCCATGTGGGAAAAGGACTGAAGACGCACAGCGGCAAGAATAGGCGTGTAAGTTCCATAGTGTTTTACAGTCTTCAAAGCAATTTGCTGTTCAACGTTATGAGGGTTATAATTGTTTTATTTTACAAATGAAGAAGTGAAATCTTGCCGTGAATAAGAGAGACGATCTTTAGAACGGGTCTGGAGGATAGAAAGGAGGCAGCAGAGGCAGACTTCAGCAGATGTGACAGTTGAGAATAAGATGAGCACATAGGTGTAGTATTAACAGCATGGAAAGTGATAAAGGCTTAAGTTGAATCTTTGGGCAGTCCGGCATCGTTAAGGCAGGGTGGTTGGGAGTCAAAGATGAGGGTGCCCGTTGCAAAGGGATCAAGACAATATGAGAGAACAGTCTTGCCGGAAAACCGTGGGGTACTACAGTTGAAATAAAGAGCAAGAGCATGACATCTTGAGATGAAAATAATGGAACTAATACAACAGTAGGGGGTGGGTAAAACGGAATTGGAAATTATGTCGTTGTAAAAGTGATTATATAGGAGTACTGTCAAAGATTTTAGAAATGATTAACCACGTCATTCATAATCAGTTAACTTTGAGTATGTTCAGTCAGTAGTCAGCAAACGTGTCTGTAAAAGGGCTACATGTCTTCAGTGTGTGTGATAAATCCAGTTCTTAGTTGTCAGATGTGCCTTGGAATGATTGTTTACTTTCATTTTCAGGAGTCACTTACTTTAGTCTGACAAATCCTTAATTTTTAAGTTTGTGGTAGTAGTAAAAATAATAATGTCAACAAACATATGTACCTTTTTAGGGTAGTTTACACACTTATTTAAGGTCATTTCTGCAGCACTCTCCACTACAATTTATATGTATAAGACCCATATTGTTATCATCTGATAAAGGGCTTCCTCTCAGTCTTGTGCCTCTCAATATTTCTTACATATATGAATGCATTTTTTGAAATTTTTGAATATTAAAAAGAAATCCAAGAAATGTGTCTATTATTAACATACACACAGGCATAGACAATTGAGTATTTTGAGCTACAGGTAAAGCATAAAGCAGGATTGGCAAAATTCAATACTAACAGTGCTGTTGCTTCTGACACTGCAATTGTCAGGTGTTGTTTTTTGTTTTGTTTGTTCTTTCTCTTTTTTTTCTTTTGGTGGAGGGGAGGGAAACAGAAAGTATCACTTTAGAGTCATATTGTCAAGAATAGTAATTTTTTATTCTATTTATTCTCTTAGAGCTTTAAATTTTTTCCAGTGGCTTCAGTAACAACTTGCACTTTGATACTTCTTTTCATAGTGTCAGAAAAACTGCCCATAGGACATGGTGGCTTCAAATATCCTAAAGCTTTATAAAGGCAACTTGTCCAAAATTGAGTATGTCATTACTTACTCTGACCTTTCTGTCTTTTCACTCCCCTGTTTTGGTGATTATTAGTTGCGTCATCCAGCAAATTTGTTAACACAAAAAACTGCAAGTCTTGCAGTTGTGTGCAATTTACCATGTTAAATTATTTTAAATTGCACACAAACTTTATGTCCAGCCGTATATTGTTCAGGCTCATTTTAGGCTTCTATCTAGGATACTAAGTTCTTGCTCCCAAGCCAGGTTAAGTGCTCCTGAGACTTTTGGATTTGTCTTATTCTAGATGGAAATTCTCCTTGGACTTGATTTTATTCTTAGCTCTTTTACTTTCTTTCCAACCTTGGATAATAAGTTTAACCTCTGAATCTCTGTCTCCTCATTTATAAAATAAGAGTATGGTGAAAATTAAGAAAGAATATATACAATACCTGGCACAGTATTGGATAGAATCTTGATGTCCAAGAAATGTTGCTACCTATTAAATAGTCTTGTGTATCCTTCTTTTATGAACAGATAATATATGTACATATATATTTAAATGAAAGAATACCAAATAAAATGTAAAAATAAGTTTTTCCCCTAGAAGTAGTAGTTTAACATTTTCTTTTAGTACTATATTGTTTTTCTAGTGGTTAAAATTAAAAAAAAATACTGTATTGTTTATCTTGTCTTTCATTTTTGGGCCCATGTGCCTACCACAGTAAACATTTTTGGAAGAATAGGTGAATAAATGGGCAACTTGAAATTAATAAAATGAAACTAAGGCCTGGTAAGTTGGTATCTTCTAAATCGTAGATCAAGAGTTGAGGGGCAGAGTTTAAAATTCTATGGCCTGAAATAGAGAAATATGTTGATAAAGATAGGAATGAGCTTAGATATTAGGACATTAAGAGCTTAGATATTAGGACATTAAGAGATCAGTATTACT
Organism: Galagoides demidoff; assembly: GCA_963574575.1. Lineage (NCBI taxonomy): Eukaryota > Metazoa > Chordata > Mammalia > Primates > Galagidae > Galagoides > Galagoides demidoff. The sequence goes on along the minus strand of CAUYQV010103831.1, from coordinate 67,856 downwards.
TGTAAAAGTGACTTTGGTTTCATATACAGGAAAACGTTCAGGTAGTTAAGATTGCCTTGACATAAACATAAACTCTTTTTATTACTTGTACATGTATGTATATGCTTAAAAAAATGCATGTCTAAGAGATTGTTGTTCTTGTGCTTGCAGAGGAAGCTTGGAAGGCAAGAGAGAACAAAAGAGTTACAAAGCTGTCCTAGAAGACCCAATGTTGAAGTTTTCAGGACTATATCAAGAGACATGCTCTGACCTTTATGTTACTTGTCAGGTTTTTGCAGAAGGGAAGCCCCTGGCCTTGCCAGTGAGAACATCCTACAAGGCATTTAGTACAAGATGGAAGTAAGTTGTTTTCTTGCATATGGTGGATTCCAGATTGTTCTACCATTTCTTTATGGATGTTGCAAATGTAATTTACTAGGGATTACAGAGAAATTTCTTAATTTAATAGCTATATGCATTGATTGGATGGTTTAAAGCAGTAACATAAAGTATTGTGCTTATCAGTATTATAACTGAAGTTGAAATGGAAGTGAATTATTTATGCTTGTATTCAGTATATTGATATTTTGATGAATACTTAACTGATTTACATGACCAAAACCAAAAACATATCTGTAGTATCTTTAAATTTCTACCATTCTCTGCCTTGTAAACCCTTCTGGATAGTCTGGAATATTGTCTAATCTGATGTTTAGAGCTCAGGTCTGTAGAGCGAGCTCTATTGTCATCTGTTTAGATAAAATTCTTACTATTTTATGTATGCTAATTTTTTTAATGTTCATGATTTATTCAGCATTGTATATAGCTAAAACATTGTCAGGGTGCAGGGTAAATATGATGAACATAAATTTCTTGTTTTTCAAGAACAATGTTATGGGTCCTTAATCTAACCTCTTTTTTGATAGACTCTCTAGTTCAGTTCTAGTTTTTAGTCAGTGTATTTTATTCACTACTCCAGTGGGCTCATTTCAGGATACACAGGTTGTATGCTTTTAAGGAAGGAGCTTATGTCCATGATATTCGTTGAAGACAAGATGAGGCCATGTGGATAGCCCTGTATGTACCAGGGACCACCCTGAAGCCAGAACTGTGGTGACTGGGATACATCAAAACAAGTTATTTTAGTGGTATAATTTCCTTAGAAGACTTTTTGTGGCTATATATAGCTATACATACACAGCATACGTAGTATATATTTAAAACTTTTTATTCTGGAAAATTTTAAACCTACAAATGTAGGGACAGAATAGTACAACAAATTCCTAAGTTTCTATAACTGAATTACTAAATAATTACTAACTCATGGCCAATCTTGTATTTCCACCATTATTTTGAAGCTAATTCTGAACATTATAGTATATTGTCTAGAAGTATTTCTATATATATATCTGATTAAACTTAACTGTACTACCATCATCACACCTAAAACAATGGATCAGAATTCATTCAATGTAACAGCATTTCTTAAAATGTAGTCAGGAAATCTTTGAAACTCTTTAGATTATATGCAAAATTTTGTGCGTATGTATTTTTTCAGGGACAGAGGTCAAAACTTTAAGTAGATGTTTTTGGAGGCAACCTGTTACTCAAAAGAGAGTTAAAACAAATTTAGGTCTAGCAGGTCAAAAACTATAGTGAACCTAACTTTTCTTGGTAAGGAAAATGGTTTAGTGGTTCTGTTCCATACTTTGGCAAAAAAGGAAATTAGAGTGAAACCAAGTTCCCAATTAGAGGAAGATTAAAATTTTTCTTCTCTTTCAATTTCTTAATTCTTCTTTGCATTATTTTTGTATTATATATTTTCAAGGATGTGCAAACTCCCATGTTTGCTCTCTAAAAGTTTGCAGTTTTTGATTTATATTTTTAAATTGTGAAACTACTCAATAAAGTGCTATAAAATTACTAAAAATGACTTTTTGAAATTAAAATGTCTGAAAGCTGTGTAAAAAATGGATTAAGAAAAGTGCCTTATGTTGGATACAGTAACATGAAAATAAGTTTTATTTAAAAATATATTATTTTTAAGAAATTAAGGGAAAACATTTGTAAATTTTGTACATCCTACTCTTTAGTATTCAGAAAGTGAATTTATTACTAGTTTATCAAAACAAAAATTTCCCTTCTAAAATGAAGGGAAAAAACAAAGCCATTATTCCTTATAATGGAAAAAATATTCTATAAACTGGAAAGAATATGTTATAAAAAGATCTCTTGCTATTAGAATTTTTGTATTTCCTTAGTTCAGATAGCATTTGGGAAGAATTATGAGATTCTGGATTCTCTAAATCTGTTTTTGATAGTGAGTTTTGAGAGTTCTAATACTGAAGAATTAATCCAGAATTTATCTAAGTCTGTTCTATCATATTCTATTCCACCCACTTGGAAACTTGTACTTTCTTTCCTTACATTAAGGTGTTCTCATTTTTAGATGTCTGTACTGTAAACTTCTAAGTTTTTTATGTGAATATCATTCTGTAACCAAGTAGTCTAAATTCTTAAAAACATTTATATTCTACCTTGTCCCATAAAGGATTTGATATGGCTCTAAAGAAACACATATAATAACAATCTAATTTAAAAATTACTAAGTTAGGTTTAGCAGTATATTAATCAGACTAGAAAGTTTAGTATGGTGTTATGGGGAGGGGGCACATGCCCAGGGGAGGAGAGATTGCAACATCCAGATTTAGGTTTTACAATCTTGGGAGGAGTTGAAGATTGTCAGGTAAATTTAGTCTTGAGATTGGGGAGGGATAGGGAATGGGGAAGGGATGGTATATGAGCAAGGGGAGAACAAAATCGTGTTCAAGATATGCAAATTGTTGGTGTTACACTAGATCTTTCCTTAATATCAAGAAGATTTTTGCAGAAGCCCGACATGTAAAATGGATTAAAGTGCAGTTGCATTTATTCAAAGAGGTGTTGTGGCTTGGTGTTGAATAGCAAAAGGTTTGAGACAGATGATTGGTTGGTTACAGGTGTTGCCTTCTAGTCACTAAAGGACAGAACATAGAGGTGAGAAATTTCACAGTTAATTTTGGATATTATCACTGATTTTTTTCTTTAACTTTAACCAGTTTTAATTAGCCTGTATGGTTTTTTCATTGGCAGAACATGACATTGTCTCTCCTTTACCATATGGATTGTAATTAAGTAAATTCATTTAGTTGCACAAGCTTATCTATAATAGGTACGGCTTTCTTAAGTATGTGATTTATTTTTTAAGACCTTTATGGAAGGAAAGACTTTAATGACTTTTTGCTTCTTCTTGAAATTGATAGCCATCTCTTAATTTTCCTAAAGGTCTTTGAATTTATATGGTGAATGTAAATGATTCCTTGTTTAAGACTTTGAAAATGGTGTTCATTTTTTTATCAAAGTAGATGTCTTTAACCTAGCCTGGGATGTGCCCCTTTGAGAATAACTTTGAGTAAACAGAGAAATAGAGTTCTCTGTGTCTGCTAGGTAGTAGTTTGTGTATTGTTTGTATAGTATTCTTTTGAGATTTTAAAAGCCGTCTGCTGTTTTTAAGAGAGTTGTAATTATCAAATGAATGCAATGTGGAGTTTAAATGCAGGAAAAAAATACAGAAATGAATAGACGCTAAAAGAAGAGCTGTGCTGTCATTAGCTGTATTATCAAGAACAAACATTCCTTAGTGAGGTGATATATGCAGACGTGGTTTGAAAGCAAAAGGCACTAATAGCTAAATGTTACCAATATTGGAATAACTTAAGGAACAGAAAAATCTCACATAAAAAGTCACATGTCTGTCTAGAGCAGTCTGGGAACTTCTTCTGTGGTATAGGTAGAAGATATTCTATGTTGATTTCTTTCAGGTTATGGTTACTTTTTTCTATTTTATTCTCAGAAGTGCTTTCAAGTATAATGTATTTTTCATTATTTTATCTTCATAATGTAAACTTATGTTCTGAAAATGGTTAATCACAGTTTGGTTCCAAAGGTCTAATAGGTTGAAATGTTTTCCGAGGTTTTTATTAGCCATTATCATATTCTCTTGTGTTTTGGTGGTGGTGTCTGAGTTCTTGAGTAAAGGTTTAATAGTGCCATTCATTTTTCATGAGCTCTTTCTTTAAAAAAAAAATTCATGTCTCCTACACTTAAAATTGAAGTTCCCATTAGCAAAATTGATGTAACTGATGCATTATTTTTTAGCATACTAATCTAATTTTTTAGAACCTTATCCAAAACTTCTTGTGTGATTTGTTAGTTTAAAAGAAAGATCTTTATCTGTTTATGTTGACTTTATTTCTATAGCTGGAATGAATGGCTAAAACTGCCTGTGAAATATCCCGACCTGCCCAGGAACGCCCAAGTGGCCCTGACCATATGGGATGTATATGGACCAGGAAAAGCAGTGCCTGTAGGAGGAACAACAGTTTCCCTCTTTGGAAAATATGGGCAAGTATTCTATTTCTCAGATCTTTAGGAGTGTTGTAGCTTTCTGGCCTTTTACTTTTTGGAGGGCTTCAATAGTATATATCCAGTCTGGTTTTCCAATGGAAAAAAAGTTATGTACATATGATTTGGTCATTCATGAGACTGAATTTGACACGTTTCCTATAGGATATGCAGATAGATTAATTAAGAAACACAATTTATATTATTCTTATATTAGTGATTATTCCGGTGTAATATGAGTTCTGTTAGAAAATAGGAGCCATTGGGAAATAGAACCTGCTTTTACAGAAAAAAAGACTATTTGGCATGTACTCTAACTTCTGTTACAGGGTTCTGCCTTGTCATTCATAACAATGAACAGAAAGGAAGATAAACAGGATTGAAAAGCATTAACTTGCTAATGATACTAATAGTTTTAATACAAAAGTTTTTCAGGTTTTTAAAAATTTACAAGGAAGAGAAATTATTAATAAGAATCCTGTAGTTTTTTTTTTTGTTTGTTTGTTTTTTATGAGATAGAGTCTCAAGCTGTCACCCTGGGTAGAGTGCTGTGACATCATAGCTCACAGCAACCTCCAACTCCTGGGCTCAAGTGATTCTCCTGCCTCTGCCTCCCAAGTAGCTAGGACTACAGGCACTTGCTACAGTGCCTGGCTATTTTTTGGTTGCAGACATCATTGTTATTTGGCAGGCCCTGGCAGGATTTGAACCCACCAGCTCAAGTGTATGTTGCTGGTACCTTAGCTACTTGAGCCACAGATGCCGAGCCAGAATACATAGTCTTAAAGGGTAATTTCTGTATCCCTTTTCTACTGGAACAGAGGAATCACTCTATTTTTAGAGAATTGATGACATTGTATTATTCTTTATATGTTTATTCATTGAATTTTTCCCTCAAGAACTTGGCCCTTTATTAAGTATTTAGAAACCCTGGTATATAGTTCATATAGGAAAGACAGAAAAATGTTTACCTTTCTTTGGCCTAATTTTAAGAATAATGAGTTCATGCCCTAGTAACTTGCAAAGGTGATGATTGATGAAATTTTTGTTTTTCTGTTTGTAAGTTTTGTCATGATCTTTTGGACTTAAACATCTTTGATATTTTTTAGTCCTTTACTGTCTTTATGTTTTATAATGTTCAAAAAATTCTATTTTGGGCACTAGGACTCCTTTTGATAGTACTTTAATAGTCATTGATAGCTTCTTTGCTTTTTGGTAAGCAATCTATTCTAGGCTCATTGGGTAATTTTCTTCTTCAGACCTGGAATCTCTAAAAGAGATGTTTTAGTGGGAAATAGTATAGACCTTAATCTGGACACTATTGGATGCCATAATTTTTACTTACTTTACAGTTGAAAAATGTTACTTTATGTACATTAATAATACATTATTAAATATGAACAAGAATGATCAATTTTGATGTGTTTATTGATTGTGTTTATGTTTCTGTATATTGTTTTTTGGTGTCCTTTGCTTTTTTTTTTTTCACGTTCTATCATTCAGGCTTTATTTTTATTAGATGAAGGTGGTCATTTTTTTTTTTTTTAATTTTAGGTTAATGTAAGGGTACAACCAGGTCACAGTATTTGAGTTTGTTAGGTAGAGTCCCTGTTGTAGTTGTGTCCCAAACCCAACAGGTGTTCCTTAAACCCTTACATTGTGCTTATTAGGTAGGAGAACCCCAAACTCCCCTCCTCCTTTCTTGCCCCCTGCCTTGGACACTCTGCCCAACTTGAATTGAAATGAGTTTTTCTCCTATGTGGGCATGAATTAGATCATCTACTGGCTTCATATTAGTATTGAGTACATTGGATACTTGCTTTTCCATTCTTGTCATACTTTACTGAGAAGAATGTGCTTCAACTTTGTCCAGGTTAATACAAAAGAAGTAAAGTCCTCATTTTCTCTTATGGCAGAATATTATTCCATGGTATATATATTATATACCAGAGCTTGTTAATCCATTCCTGAGTTGGTGGGCATTTAGGTTGTTTCCATATCTTGGCGTTTGTAAATTGAGCTCCAATAAACAATCTAGTGCAAATGTCTTTATGATAAAATGATTTTGTTTTTCCTTCTGTGTAGATGCCTGGTACTGGGATGGCAGGATGAAATGGGAGACCTAATCTGAGTTAGAGTATTCGCCATACTTCTTTCCTGTATTAGTTTGTAGTCTCACCAACAATATAAAAGTATACATCTCTCTCCACATCTGTGCCATCATCTGAAACTTTGGGACTTTCTGATGTGGGCTAATGTTACTAGAGATAGGTGATGTCTCAGGGTGATACTGGGATGATGAGCATGTCTTCATGTGTTTGCTAGCCATTCATCTGTCTTCCTTAGAGAAGGTTCTGTTCAAGTCTCTTGTGCATGGAATAGATGGGATTGTTTGCTCTTTTTTTTGTTGATTAATTTGAGCTCCCTATAGATCCTGGTTATCAAGCTTTTGTCAGATTTGTAACATGCAAATATCTTTTCCCGTTCTGAAGGTTGTCTGTTTGCTTTTATTGTTGTGTCTTTAGCTGTGCAGAAGCTTTTCAGTGTATTTAAGTCACATTTGTTTATTTTCATTGTTGTTGCAACTGCCATGAAAAGTTTTATTCATAAAATCTTTGCCCAGGCTGACATCCTCAAGATTTTTTCCCATACTTTCTTTTAGGATTTTTATTGTTCCATGCCTTAGATTTATATCATTTATCCATCTCAAATCAATTTATTAAGTGGTGAAAGGTGTGAGTCTAGTTTCAGTCTTTTACATGTGGTTATCCAGTTATTCCAGCACCATTTGTTGATTAGGAATTCTTTTCCCCACTGTATGCTTGTTTAGTTTATCAAAGATCAGAGGGCTAGTAGAGATTGTTTTCATCACTGAATTTTCTATTTGGTTCCATATGTGTATGTCTCTATTTTTGTGCCATTACCATTCTGCTTTGATCACTGTGGACTTGCAGTATAGCCTGAAGTCTGGTAGAGTGATGCTTCCAGCTTTGTTATTATCACTAAAAATTGCCTTGGCTATGGGTTTTTTTCTGGTTCCATAAAAAACAAAGAACTATTTTTTCCATTTCTTCAAAATACAATGTTGGTATTTTATTTTTATTTATTTTATTTTTTTAATTCAATTTATTTATTTATTTTTAAAAAAGAGTTTCACTATGTTACCTTTGGTAGAGTGTCATGGTGTCACAGCTCACAGCAACCTCAGACTCTTGGGCTTAAGCGATTCTCTTGCCTCAGCCTCCCAAGTAGCTGGAACTACAGGCTCCTGATACAACACTCGGCTACATTTTTGTTATAATTGTCATTATTGTTTAGCAGGCCCTGGCTGGGTTTGAACCTGCCAGCCCTGGTGTATGTGGCCCATGCCCTCACCACTGAGCTATGGGCACCGAGCTGATATTGGTATTTTAATGGGGATTGAATTGAATCTGTAGATTGCTTTGGCACGAATAGGCATTTTAACAATGTTGATTCTTCCCAGCCAGGAGCATGGTATGTTCTTTCCTTTGTTAATGACTTCTGCAATTTCTTTTCTTAGGTTTTTATAGTTCTCTTTGGAGAGTCTTTCTGTTCTTTTGTTAGGTATATTCTAGGTATTCATTTTCTTTGAAGCTATGGTAAAGGAAATTGTGTCTTTAATTAGCTTCTCAACTTACCTATTGTTGGCATATACACAGGCTACTGATTTGTGAACATTGTTTTTATACCCTGAGACCTCATTGTATTTCTTGATCACTTCCAGGAGTCTTATGGTTTAATCTCTGGGGTTCTCTGAGTGTATGACCAGATCATGGGCAAAGAGTAAGAGTTTGACTTCTTCTGTTCCCATTTGGATGCCATTTATATCATTCTCTCACCTGATTACATTGGCTAGAACTTCCAGTACTATACTGAATAGTAGTGGCAATAGAGGATGTCTTTGTCTGGTTGCAGATATAAGTGAAAAACCTTTCAGTTTTACTCCATTTGCTATGCTATGAACTGTGGGTTTGGCATAGATGACTTTGATCGGTTTAAGGAATGTGCCACCTTTGCCTATATTTTTAAGAGTTCTTGTTAACTCCTATAGTCTTTGTTTTGCTTCTATTGATATAGTGAATTACTTTTGTAGATTTGCATATGTTAAACCAGCCTGGCATACTTGGGAGGAAGCCTACTTGATTGTGATTGTATAATTTTTTGTAATGTGTGGCATAATCTATTGCCTAAGGTTTTATTGAGTATTTTTGCATCTATATTCAGTAGTGAAATTAGTCTGCAGTTTTCTTTTTTAGTTGGGTTTTTTCCTGGTTTTGATATCAGGTATCAGGGTGATGTTTGCTTCATAGAACAAGTTTGGAAAGATTCCTTCCTTTTCAGTGTTTTGGAATAGTTTGTGCAGTATAGGTACAAGCTCTTCTTTGAAGGTTTGCTAGACTTCTGTTGTAAAGCTATCTGGTCAGAACTTTTTTTTTGTTAGAAATTTTTTTCATTTCTTTGCTCTCAGTGCTTAATATTGGTCTGCTTAAGAGATCTATTTCCTCTTGATTAAGTACAGGAAGAGGGTGTTACTCCAGGTATTGGTTCATTTCCTCCACATTGTCAAATTTTGGGGCATGTAGTTTCTTGTAGTAGTCACAGATAATCTGTTGTATCTCTGTGATATCTGTTGTTATTTTCCCTTTTTTATTTCTGATTGAGGATATTAGAGATTTTACTTTTGTGTTTCTAGTTAATCTGGCCAAAGGCTTATCAATTTTATTTATCTTTTTGAAGAATCAGCTTTCTGTTTCATTGATTTTTCTGAATGATTCTTTTATTTTCAATTTCATTCATTTTTTCAAATTTAATTTTGGTTATTTCTTTTCTTCTGCTAGGTTTGGGATTAGAGTGTTCTTCCTTTTCCATTTCCTTAAGATGATTCATTAAGTTGTTGATGTGCTTTCTTTCTGTTTTTCGGATGTAGGCATCTAAAGCAATAAATTTCTCAGTATACCATAGGTTTTGGTAATGTAACTTCATTGTTGTTATGTTTGAAGGATTTAATAATTTCCTCCTTTATCTTTTCCCTGACCCAACTGTCATTTAGGATAAGGTTGTTTAATTTGTATGCCTTTGTATGGGGTTGAAAATTTTTGTTCGAGTTGAGTTCCACCTTTATTGTCTTGTGGTCTGAGAAGATACAAGGTATAATTTCAATTCTTTTAATTTTGTTGAGGTTTGATTTGTATCCTAGGCTGTGATCTGTTTTGGAGTATGTTCCGTAGGCTGTCTAGAGGCTATTCTTTAGCTTTGGGATTGTGTTTTCTGTATATGTTTATTATAATCTCATTTGTTTTAGAGTCACGTTTAAGTCCCTTGTACCTTTGTTTAGTTTCTGTTTAGAGGATCTGTCCAGTTCTGTCAGAGAGGTGTTAACATTCCCAGCTATTATGGTGTTACATGATATACTACTCAAAGCAATCAAAGTCTGTTTCGTAAATCTGGGAGGATTTAAGTTGTGTTCATATATATTTAGAAATATCCTCTTGTTGTATTGTTCCCTTGACCAACATGAAGTGTCCATCTTTGTCTTTGTTGACTTTAGTTGCTTTAAAACCACTTGTATCTGAAAATAAGATTGTGACGCCTCCTTTCCTCGGATTTCCATTTTCCTGAAATTCTGGTTTTTTTAATTCCTTTACCCTAAGTCTCTTAAGGTTAGGTTTGTTTCCTGGAGATACCATATGGATGGCTTGTACTTTTTTACCCAATCTGCCAGCCTGTGCCTTATCTGTGGGAAATTCAAGCCATTAAAATTTTTTGAGAGAATTAATAAGTATAGTGGAGTTCTATTCACCTTATTTAGTGAAGGTTCATTGCTTAGTTTTATCTTTAGTGCCATGGTGGAAGCTAGGTTTTCTCCTTTGGTTTCTGGGTGTTTGCTTTGCTGGTGGTCCATTGTGATGGTCAGTGTGGAGAAAAGGTCTAAGTATTTCCTGTAGAGCTGGTCTTGCTGTCATGAATTTCCTCAATGTTTGCATTTCAGTAAAAGAGTTGATTTCTCCATCAATTTTGAAGCTTAGTTTAGTGCTGGATACAGAATTCTGGGGTGAAAATTGTTTTGTTTAAGAAGATTAAAGAGTAGCTTATGCCTGTAATCCTAGTACTCTGGGAGGCCAAGGTGGGGGAATAGCTCACAAATTTGAGACCAGCTTGAGCAAAAGTGAGACCCCCTTCTCTACTAAAAATAGAAAAACTGAGGCAAGTGGATCACTTGAGTCCAAGAGTTGGAGAGTCCAAGAGTTGGAGGTTATTGTAAGCTGTGACGCCATGGCACTCTACCCAGCTTGAGACTGTCTCAAAAAATAAAGAAAGAAAGAAAGAAGGTTAAAGGTAGATGACCATTCTGTTTTGGCTTGAAAAGTTTGAGCTGAAAAATCTGCTGTCCCCCTGATGGATCTGCCCCTGTAGGTCCATTGGTGCTTACTCCTTGGCTGTTTGCAGAATTTTCTCTTTTTTCTTTCTTTTTTTTTTTTTTAATTGAGACAGAGCCTCAAGCTGTCCCCCTGGGTAGAGTACCATGGCATCACAACTCACAGCAACCCCCAACTCCTGGGCTCAAGCTATTCTCCTGCCTGTACCTCCCAAGTAGCTGGAACCACAGGCACCCCCCACAACTCCGGGCTATTTTTTTTTTTTTTTTTTGGTTGCAGCCGTCATTGTTGTTTGGCGGGCCCATGCTGGATTCGAACCTACCACCTTAGGTGTATGTGGCTGGTGCCTTAGCTACTTGAGCCACAGGCACCGAGCCCTTTTTTCTTAACTTTGGATAGGTTCAATACAGTGTGTCTTAGAGATGCTTTGTTTGTGTTGAGATGATACAGGGCTCAATATCCTTCTAAAAGGGAGTACTTTGGAGTTGTTGGTGAAACTTGGGAAATTTCCATTTTTGATATCCTTCAGTAGGGCTTCCATTCTTTTGGGATGTTCCTCTTCACCTTCAGGGATCCCTCTATTTCATATTTGAATGCTTTGCAAAACCTCATAATTCTCTGAATGACTATTCTGCTTCCTCTCTCTCTTCTTTTCTTCCTCTTTACCTACCTGGGTTAGCTCAAGAGCTTTATTCTCTAGTCCTGAGATTCTTGCTTCTTTTGGTCTAATCTGTTACTGGTACTTTCTACTGCATCTTTAAGTTCCCTGATAGATTTCTTCAATTCCTTAAGCTCCAGCATTTTATTTTTATATTCTTAATATCTTTCTTTTTTTTTTCTTGATTCTGTTTTTTACTTTCTTGTCAATTCCTTTTATTGCCTTTGCCATCTATATTTTCAATTCCCTTTCTGTCATTTCCAGAAATTTTTTACAGTGAAATTCTCTGTTTTGGCTACCACATGGTCCCTTATGGGGTTCTTCTGTGTTAGTTTTTCACATTGCCAGAATTTTTCTGTTGGTTCTTCCTCATGTGTGTTTTCTTCTTATTCGCTTCCTTTCCCTACTTTTTTCTTCTTACTACTTCCTTCACTTGAAATTATCTTATGTCAGTGATTAGGTATTGAAGTGGCCTTTTGATATAAGGCCAGAAGGAAGAGAAAAGTAAAGAGCAAGAAAGGAGAAAGAAGAGAAAAAGAAAAGAAAAAGAAAGATGGTGAAAGAAGAGAAAGAGTGATGGGAGAAATTGTGTTGTTCAGCAGGGTGCTATGGCCATGCCTGCAACTCTAGGACTTTGGGGGTGGGCCAGGTTGTGCGAGTCCCTTGAAGTCAGGAGCTCCTCACCTGCCTGGGCAAAAGCAAGACTCCACCTTTACCAAACATGGAAAGAGAAAAAAAAAAAAATTCAGTGGGGACCTGCCAATACTGTCTTTCTAAGGGGCAAATGAAACAATTACACTATTAAATTTTCAGAAATCGAAGAAAAAGAAATCCCTAATGAAATACAGATGATATGAAATTCTGTTCATTTGCAAAGTATGCATACACTATGTGAAGAAAAAGTCCTTTAATTAGAATGATTCTGTTTGTGCATAGTCAGATGTGAGGGGACATTCAGCTCACTATGAACTGAAGCTAAAGATATGGTTTTATGTTAACATTTTCTTAACCATTTCATCTCCTATATAGCTGGAGGGCAACTGTCCAACTGATAACGTTAGATTTTTATATAGGTCCAGGAATACTTTGAACAGTGTGGAGAGGGTGGGCAAAAAAGCTAGATCACTAACTCCTATTCCCCTTAGACCAGGAATTATACTGACCTTCACCTCAGATGAACCCTATGAAGTTACATCAACTCTTTTTTTCTCTCTGCCCTGGAGTCTTGCCTTGAGGGTAAGCTGGGTCCCAGTGGAGAAAATCCAGGCCTTCTCTAGCCAACTATAGGACTTCTTGTGCAGCTTTGGCTTGTGAGAAAAGATGATCTTCAGAATGTTCCAGGTGCTGTAGTAGCGTGCAAACAACCATTTGTGCTGCTGGGTCAGAGCTGCTTCTCTGCATGGTGCTGTCATCTGTGGAGAGAAAGCAGTGTGAGTTTTCTGGTTGGTCTCAGCAGAAGCCTGTGAAAATCTTCTTCTACCTATTAAAAAATCATGTTAAGTGCCACCACTGTTCTCATGACTTAGGGTAATACTGCCTTAGACTATAGTTTTCTCAGATATTATCTGTGCAGTAAAATAACACTGCCTCTCCCCTTTTCCCCTAAAGCGTTTTGGTATCGCTTAGTAGCTTTTAGAAGTGGTCCTCAAAGCATCTAATATTGTAGTTTGGTAATCTTGTGCCTGTGAGCTCTTGCTATTTTCTAATATCTGTTGTTTGTACTTTAGTCAGTGTGATGCAGAATTTCTTGGAGAATAGTCTAATTAATAATTGAGTGACTGATTTGGTAGGATAAGGCTAGAATAAATTTTTTTCCTTAATTTGAAAGTTTAGCTTGTACGACTTCTAAGTAGCTAAAAAATGGATTGATTCTTAGGTTGAATTGGCAAAGAATCATAGAGAAGCTGCAGATTTCTCTTGCAGTTGTTTTTCCCGACTGTGAATTCTGAAATGAAGGCGGGTGCTGCTGTGATGGTTTGGCACTGCCAGCTGGAGCGTCAGCAGCAGCTGTTGCTGGGGCCTTTGCTGAAGTCTAAAGGAGTTCCTGCTGTGCTGTTTCTTCCATCTTGCCTGTTTGGCATAATTTCCCAAGTGAACACAATGCTCTGAGCATCTTCTGCCTTGCCACCTGGAGACTGTGTAACTCTCTGCAAGGTTCCATTAGTGTCAGAAAAAAAGTAATGTGTTCACTTGATCGTTTGAGTTACTTGACTTCACACCTATGCTCCATGTCCCCTATCCTTAAATCTCTTTTCCAGTTCCATCCCAAGACACCTAAATCATTTAGCAAATTGACTTCTTGCCGAATGTGCTCATTTTTTATTTAGTTAAGTTCAGCTAGCTGTAGTACTACTTAAGGGAAGGTGGGAAAAAGGAAGGGAAGAAAATCTTTGCTATTTCTAAATTTACATTTAAGGATTTTTATTTAATGTGATGTACCCAGTTTCTTAGACCTGACTCTAAGCAGGTCTCCTTCATGCTGAACCTATAGTTCAGTTGAAATGGAAAGAAAATCAACTTTGTAAAAGGCATGGGTATGTGCGGATTTTTTTTTTTTTTTTGTAGAGACAGAGTCTCATTTTATTGCCCTCGGTAGAGTGCCATGGCGTCACACTGCTCACAGCAACCTCTAACTCCTGGGCTTAGGTGATTCTCTTGCCTCAGCCTCCTGACTAGCTGGGACTACAGGCACCTGCCCCAACGCCCTGCTATTTTTTTGTTGCAGTTTGGCCAGGGCTGGGTTTGAACTTGCCACCCTCGGTATATGAGGCCAGTGCCCTACCCACTGAGCAATAGGCGCCGCCCCTGGATTTTCTTGATGTAACTTTTTATTTTGATATTTAGTGTGGTAAATAAATATTGAGGCTTTTGATTCTTCACAGCCAGTCAATGTATTTTGTATTGAGCCTGTGATGTAAGCTTTTACAAATGTGGTAACTGGAATTGCCTGTTTTATTGCCAACTTTAGAAACCTTATAGCAGATATAGTCCTTAATCTTATTGAGCTTGTGAGCTTGTAACTATCCTTTATAGTTCCCAATGTAAATGTTTATGGCATCATTACTATATATCTTTACTGGAAAATCATCTTTATTTCCTCAGCAAAATCCATGAAGACATTTTCCATTAGCCGTAGCGTTATAATAACAATTTAAGCAATTGTGAAAACCTTTTATAGTTAAATAGACAATTTTTAAAGATTGAAAAAGTGTCAATATATCCAAACACGTATCTTATTTTTTTAAATTATTAAGTGCAAAGGTGTACAAAATGCCTTAGATTTTTTTGGTTGTAGTTGTCATTGTTGTTTAGCAGGCCTGGCTGGGCTCGAACCCGCCAGCTTAGGTGTATGTGGCCAGCGCCCTACTCACTGAGCTGCAGGTGCTGAGCCACAAACATTAAATTTCTTGTTAAGCTTGGCAAGAGTGGGAGTGAAAGCAGGGACACTTTAGTCCACGTTTATGGGGATAATGTCAAGAAGAAAACGGCAGTATACCAATAGCTTAAACATTTTTCTGATGGGAGAGAAAGTATCACTGATGAAATGAGGTCAGGGCAGCCAGTTGCAAGTAAAATTGATGAAAACATTCCAAAAATTAGTTGAGTTGTGTGGCAAAATCATTGGCTGACTGTGAGCAGCATAGCAGACCAAGTGAGCATGGACAAAGACACAGTTGGGAATATCTTGGCATGAGAAAGGGTGTATACAAAAATGGTTCCGAAGGAGCTCACCCACTCTGGCCTTTGAAGAAAAAGAGTTCCAAAATTGCTTACAAGAGTGGATTAGGAGCTGGCATCAGGGCATAGCTTCCCAAGGGGTGTATTTTGAAGGTGACTGTCGTAGTATTCAGCAATGAGATGTATGTATTGTTTTTTCTATGATAAGTTCATGAACTTAATTGTTTTTAAAGCAAGATAGCCAAGCTTAGCGTGAATTTAGAATACCTGCTAAATGTCTGATTGTAGACATGGGAATTTTTTTTTTTTTTTTGGTTGGGAGGGAATTTTTTTTTACATAAACATATTATTATATTCATTTTTAGAAAAATTCCTTTTATGGAAAAGAAAAAAGTAGAAAAATCAACCTATACAGTGAAAAAGCTAATAAAAGTTATTAACATTCACTGAATTCTTACAATATGGTAGTCACTTTTTTACTTGTATTGATTTATTTATTCAGTTTTCCAGTAACCTTGCAAGATAGGAACTCTTTAAAATCTCACTTTATAAAAGAGAAAACTGAGGTACTGAGAGGTTAAGTTTACTTATCCAAGGTTGTGTAGGTTATAGCATAGCTGGGGTTCAGACTCAGTAAAAGTTTCACTCTACAGTCTACTATACTAAATTGTCACTTAAAAAAACAATTGTGTAATTATTTTAGATTTTTATTTCAGTCATTGTAAATGTGACATTCTTCCATTGGATAAGAATTTGATCTGTTATTTTTCAGATCCCCACCAGTGTGATGATGTCGATATGTTGACTACTGATCCATCTCTCCTTTTTTCCTATAGTAATACTAACTGCTTGGAGGAAAAAAAGAATGGCATGGGGAAATTGTGTGACATGGATTTTAGCTGCTTACTTAATTACTTTACATCCCAGTCGGGGCTGAGAGCTTGGCAATAGAGACATGCATTTCCTTGTGTAGAATTCTCTTTATTTTTAGGAATTTTAAGTGTCCTATAATGAACTGTATTAATTTACTTCTACTTTGAACATTCTCTTTTTCCCTAGCATGTTTCGCCAAGGGATGCATGACTTAAAAGTCTGGCCCAATGTAGAAGCAGATGGATCAGAACCCACAAAAACTCCTGGCAGAACAAGCAGCACTCTCTCAGAAGATCAGATGAGCCGCCTTGCCAAGGTACAAAAGAGATGTTTGGAACAGGTGGAACACTCTGAAGGATGTTTATCATAATATAGCATGACATTATGAATTCTGTCAGGTTATTTGAAATTGAAATTTAATTTTTTGTAACAGTTTTTTGAGATATAATTTACTCACTGTAAAATTCACCCTTGGAAAATGTACAGTCTAGTAGTTTAGTAAATTCACAGAGTTGTGTAGTTACACCACTATATATTTTCAGAATATTTTCATCACCCCAAGAGAAACCATGTACCTATTAGCAGTCACTCCCTGTTTCCTCCTCCATCCAGTCCCTGGCAAGTACAAATCTACTTTCTGTCTCTGTGGATTTGCCTATTATGAACTTTTCATATAAATGGAATCATATAATATATGGCCTTTTATGTCTGAACGTCAACCAGATTTGAAAACATGAAGATGTTGGAGATATTTTCAAGATGACCACCTACTTTTTCTGGTGATACAGCATTAAAGATTCAAGTATTACATGCTGGAGATTGTTACATTTTTTGGAAGCGAATTTTCTCATACAATTAACTAGTCTAGATTTCTTTCACCCTCCTTTTTATGAGCAGACTGTTGTTATTTTTTTCTTTTCACAATTATTTTAATCAACTGTTTTCACATTGAGTATTTTTAAGCTCAATTTTGTTCTTAAATTGAAATACTGCCATTTTATGAATCTCTTTCCACATAGCATTGAGTTAGATACAGTTGTTTTGTTAAGAGACTTTGTTTTAATTCTTACACGTATTTTTCCTTCCCGATCTTATTAGTGTGAATGATGATCTCTGGAGAAAGTTTTGATGCCAAGCATTTAACAGCTTTTTGTCTTCACTTACATATGGAGGAAATCTTAATTATAAAGAATAAGTGCTTGTGTTAGCTAGGTTTTGTGCTTCAGATAGATGTTTTTTTGAAACAGTGTCTCACTCTGTTGCCCTAGGTGGAGTGCTATGGCATCATCATAACTCATAGCAAGCTCAGACTTTTGGGCTTAAGTGATGCTCTTGCCTCAGCCTCCCAAGTAGCTGGGACTAGCAGGCAGCTGCCACAACACCTGCCTAATTTTTCTATTCTTAGTAGAGATGGGGTCTTGTTCTTGCTTAGGCTGGTCTCAAACTCCTGAGCTCAAGCAGTCTACCCACATTGGCCTCCCAGATTCCTTTGATTATTGGCATGAACCATCATCCCTAGCTAGAAAGTAAAATTTTCCTCAAGTCCGTCCTTTCTTTTTGCATTGTTCTATCAAGGAAAAATGCTGTTTTAGCTACTTAATAAGCATATCCACCAATATTCTCCATAATTAAATAAATAAAATTTAATTCTCAGTTTATTTACTCATTCTGGGATTTTGTTTTCATTCTTAAATAGGATGTAGGAAGGTTCCTAAGCTTCTCATATGTCTACCCTCTCTTTGAGTTTATCTTTTTAAACCTCTCTTTATGACTTTTATAAATCTTGAATTGTTAATAGAATATTTATTGGAATCAGCTCATTTGTAGCCTGTGAGCTAGTCTAATGTGAAAAGGTTAAATCTCTACTGCAAGAGGGGTGTAGAATATATTGAAGAAGCAAGAGCTTTTAAATTGTCTTTTAAGAGCAGCACATTGTAGATGAAATCCTAAATTTGAGGGGGAAGGGGCAGAGCCAAGAGATGTAAACCTATGTGGTTGTACAGCTTATCCACTTTATTTCTCTATTAAATTATTTAGGCTTTTGTTCATGTTTCTAATTTTTTACCATAATTGTTTTTGATAAAAAGTTTTAAAAATAAGTTTTATAACAAATATGATATTTTTTCAGACATTATTTCATATGGCATAATTATTGGAATTTATTTGAATTGGACTT
Source organism: Galagoides demidoff (assembly GCA_963574575.1). NCBI lineage: Eukaryota > Metazoa > Chordata > Mammalia > Primates > Galagidae > Galagoides > Galagoides demidoff. The sequence continues at coordinate 49,651 of CAUYQV010103831.1, read as the reverse complement.
CTGGCTTTTTAATGTACATGCTGTGGTATGTTATTTCTCATTTTAGTCTTTAAAATTTTATAGTAGAGAAAAAATGTGACTTGGTATTGATGGACATTTTTTTACAATTGAAACAGTAACCTCTTAATAGTTGTATGGGTTCATAGTTATTCATTAAAATATCCATGTACGTTGCAACTCTAGAAATGATGACTAAACATATACAAAGTAATGAGGTACTGGAAAGAAACTTGTTAGTGTTTTTGTTAATTGGTAGCAATCGTTGTCAACAAATTCCTTATAAAGGAGTGTGGCGAGTGCTTGCTACTTTTTCAAGAGATAGTTATTAAAATTTATGTGCTGTCTGCATTGCTCAGAGTGGTTAACAGTTTTCAGATGCGTCTTTATTGGTTTGTAAATTTTTAAAATAGGAATAAAAATAAATGAGAATAAGCATCTATGGTCCTAATGGTATGTGGTAATTAGAGCTGATGTGTAGAATTACACATTCTTTTACACCTAACAGAATTGTACTTTTAATTTTTGCATATACTGTGAACTTCAGAGCTTGTGATGCTGTGACAGTTTGCTTTAGTGTTAACTTATGTTCCCCAAAGACTGAATAGAAATCATTACAATCAGTAGTTAAATTTTTTAAGGGGAAAAAATATATCCTTTTTGTAGCATTGTTAAGAATTGCTTCTTTTGAAGGAAGCTTTTTAAAAATTTCTTGGCGCTTTGGGCTAATGCTGTTCCATCCTCCATGCAGCATCTGGTTCTGCTATTTGAGGTTTCAGAACTGTTATATCCCTGCTACTATTGAGGAAAAATGTGTCTTAAAAATAGTATCCTAGGTTTACAAAACTGGAAGCTTTACACTTGGAAGTACTTTATTGTACAAGTATTGAGAGTTTTGAATATTGTACAAGTATTGTACAAGTGGGAAGAATATTGTACAAGTATTTTACAAGTATTGAGAATGTTGTATAAGTATTGTACAAATATTGAGAGTTTTGACTTCTATCTTGGAGAAAATAATTTTGAGCCTGTAAAATCAGAAGTTCAGAATAGATGTTTCTTTTTTTTTTTTTTTGCAGTTTTTTTTGGCCGGCGCTGGGTTTGAACCCACCATCTCTGGCATATGGGGCTGGCCCTTCACTCCTTTGAGCCACAGGCGCCACCCCAAAATAGATGATTTCTGAGATCTTGTACAGCTCTTTATCTTCTGTGGTTCTAAAAGTACTGACATAGCAAGTAATTGGGATTATTTATCTACCTGGATTTTATAGTTTTCACTTTTTTTTTTTTTTTTCAGTTTTTGGCCAGGGCCAGGCTTGAACTTGCCACCCCCAGTATATGGGGCCTGTGCCCTACTCCTTGAGCCACAGGCACCACCCCAAGTTTTCACTGTAGTAGAGATTAAAGTTGTGTTTATCAGGGTGCAATTGTGAATGTGTTGTGCTCATACTATTTCATTTCTTCTACAATGCGTATACCTAGAATAAAGCATTACATATACAGAGCTTGCCTAATGGGAATAAGCGGGCTGTGCTCTTAGATTTTTATTGTTAGACTAGTAACTTCTTCTTAAGTGTTTGAGACAGACTTTCTGAAAAACAGCTCTTTCCTCACCTAAAGCATGATCTACGTGCCTTGCCTTTTACCAGAAAGAGTATACTTTAATTGTTGAGAAAATAGTTAGCTTAAGAGTAAAAACTTGTACATAAATTTTAATTAATAGCAAAGCATAGTTACTCTGTATTATACTCACAAGCCTAAACAAATATTAATTGCATGGCAACAGTTCTCAGATTGTGATGTAAGAAAGTTGATTCAGTTGTAGAACTGCTTCAATCTTGGTTGCGTAGGTATAGTAGACAAAAGGACTGTGAAATGAAGATTAACTATTTGAACTGTGAAAAAGTAGTGTTAGATAATTGTTAAGCAAAGAACCTTAACTCCAAGCTGGCTTAATACTCTTATTCTGATTTGTAGCTCAACTATGAAAACTGAATTCTAAGTACAATTTGAATATCTGAAGTTTAAAACCTACTATGTTTGACAGTTTTTAAGTCAAATCCTTTCAGAATGAACGTTAGTGAAATTATCCTCTCTAGTGATTTTACATCATTTTCTGAACATGCCTAGTTTTCCTTTGAGGAATAATGAGTATGAGAAAAGGAAATAAAACTGTTTTGCTCAATTCAGGTCTCATTTTTTGTAATGTGGATTTCTTAGCCTTCTAGTAAGGAATAGGAAAAAATGGAATGTATTAAAATACACGGTTTCTTACCTCACATCTTCTTTATTCTCTTCTCTTTCCCATCTCCAAATTTCCCTAATTAGGGAAGTATCTTTCTATTTGAATTGATTTGTGAAAATAATGAGACCAAACTTGTGGGGTATTGATTAAAGTTTCATTGTCCATGACCCAGCCTTTTAATGGTTATGGGCCTTCCTTGAGCAAATTTGCCCATTGTTTCCATCTGTTCTGTCTTTCAGCTTGTCATATAATAGGAGTTTTATGACTAGAATGCCTGTGCACCTGGGGTTTTGGATCTGCCTACCCAGCTTTAGTGTTTGATTTATATTTGAATCCATGTCTTTAGACATGAAAGGTTAGTGTGAAAGCATGCCTCTCTGCTGTCTCCATTTCATTTTAGCTGCTCTGCTTGATGCCTTTGGAATGTGCTTTAGTTTCTGTCAATTTGATTAAGAGGAGGCAAAGAGAAAGTAATGACTAGTTGAAAAATTCTTGTGGTCTGTGTGATGCAGATGGATTTGGGAATGTTGAGCAGAGAGGGTGTAGAGGTGAGTACCGCTGGTGGTGTTTCAAACTGAACCTCAAGAGTTCAGAGTGCCTGTGTGGGTTTGCTGTGGGTTCAGGTTCCAAACCTCAGATTTATTGCAATGGATTTTTTAGTTTGTCTAGAAATAGTTTCTTGAGATTAGCATCTTGCTAACCATTTCTGAGAGTCAGAACTATGTTGCCTCATATGATAGCCACAAGTTGCATTTACATTTAGGTCAATTCGGCTGGGCTCATGCCAGTAATTCCAACACTTTGGGAAGCCAAGGCAGAAGGTCTGGAGTTTGAACCCAGCCTGAGCAAGATTGAGACCCATCTTTACAATCAATCAGTTGGTCAATCAATCAATAAAATAGATAATTAGGCATGGTGGCGCATGCCATAGTCTCAGCTGCTTGGAAAGATGAGCATCACTGGGAGCATCACTTGAGCGTGGAAGTTGGAGGCTTAACTGTGTGAACTGTGTGAGCTGTGGTCATGCCATTACACTCCATTCTGGGCAACAGAGTGAGACCCTGCCTCAAAAAATAAATACATACATACATAAAAATAAATTTAAGTCAATTAAAATTAAATAAAATTAAAAAGTGAGGTTATGGCTCTATCACCATAACCACATTTTAAGTTCTCAAAAGCCCAGTGTAGCTAGAGGCTGTCTGTTGGACAGTACAGATGTGGGACATTTTCATTATTGCCAACAGTTGTCCAGGATAGTGCTGATCGGAGTGCCAATTGGTAATGGTTGAGTGTATCTTTCTGGAAACCATATCACTTAAGTTTGTTATCCAAGACACCATTTTTTAAGATAGTTTAGAAGTTAAATTAGTCTTCATGAGATTGTTAGTTTTCTTAGTGAGCTATTGAAGCAGGTAGAAAGTTTTATGAGCTATTCCTCTCAGTTTTGACAAATTGAAAAAGGATTGTCTCTCTTTATACTTTTAGTATTACTCTAATGTTCTGGTTATACTATATCTTTTGAATAAATATCGACAAATTATAATCACAAAATAATCCTTCAAAATTGAGATTAAGATATCTCTAGTCACACATTTAGTTTTCTCAGGTGGGATAGAAGTATTTCCTTTAAATTAGTTTGTAGTATTATTTGACCCACTGAAATGTTTGTCCTTGAAAGAAAATATTTTGTATTGGTTGATTGCATTGAATAGATCCTCGTCTTTAGGTATTGCTTAGCAGACCTTCCTGAGATTTCAGCTTTCTGTATGTGAGCAAGTTCTCTTTACACCCCCCCCCCCCCCCCCGCCAATTCACTTGACATGTCAAAGACATGCTTTTAAATGTTGGAGGTCAAAAAAAGTGTATTACTAAGTTCCTGATGTCATTATTAGTGCCGTTATGACTAACATTAACTATATTTATTATCATTTTGCCTGTATAAAGTGCTTTAATATCAGTGACACTTTTAGCATAGATTGCAAGCTGAAATGAGGAAGGGGTTAAGATCGTGGCTTTGGAGACCGTTTTTCATTCAGATTCCAAGATTGTGCCTCTAGGTTTGCGATAATCTTAGACTAGCTATTTAACCTTTACTAAGTCATGAAATTTTCATCTGTAAAATAGAAATAGTACTTTTATCTACTTTGGGGGATTATTATAAAGATGGAATTTTAGTGATAAAATGTTTAAAGGATTTAGCACACACTGCCCAGCAAGTACTGAGCACTAATATATGTTAGCTGTTATTCCTTTAATTTACTTGCTTTTATTTGATTCTGATTAGGGTAGAATCAGGACTTACAACCTTTCTTGTTTTTTTTTTTTCTGGCTGGGGCTGGGTTTTAACCCACACCTCTGGCATATGGGGCTAGCGCCCTACTCCTTTGAGCCACAGGTGCCACCCACCTTTCTTGTTTTTATACTTATTAAAAGATGGAAATTTAGAGAAGTTAAGTGGTTTATTTGTGTTCACATGTTTGGTAAATTGACAAACCAGGATCTTGTGTAAATCTCTTAACAAAGCTAAGTATCATTGACGTCTGCTTAAGATTTAAGGATTGTGAAGAACTTCTTCAAATGAAGAATATATTGTTCTTATTCAGAAAATTAAAATTGTGAAACACTTACATATATGTGCTATCAGTGGAGTTATAAATGATAGGTGTGTTTCAGTTATTACCAATACATTTATTAAAACAAACCAAAAAGCCTAGTCAAGCTTAGGATTTCTTTTGGCCATAGTGAATATAACCTTAAAAAAGACAAAGGCTTAAGACAGGCATCCTCAAACTACGGCCCACCTAGGACATTTATCCGGCCTGCCGGGTGTTTTTGCCACTGCTGCCTGTCCTGCTTAGCAGCCGACTCGTCCCGGAGCCTGCAGTCTGGCCCTCCAGCGGTCTGAGGGACAGTGAACTGACCCCGTTTAAAAAGTTTGAGGACCCCTGGCTTAAGACAAAAGGAAACATGAAAGTGAAAAAGGTGTATGTTGTTCAAGGAAAGTATTAATAGCATAGGAACTTCTGGGTACAAACACACATGAGAATCCCATGGTAAGTGTATCAAAGACAAAACTAACAGATGCTATAAAATTGTGGAAACATTATAAGCTGTGGAGAGGAAGTGGCTGATATGCGTGTGATCACGAAAAATGATGCAGCTAGAAAATTAGTAGTGATGGTAATAAAGTCTCAATTATTCAGTTCAAGCTTTGTCACAATACTGACTTGACCACTGGATCATTTTTCAAAAGGTTGAGGAGAAACAGACTGTCCTTTTCTAGGCTAATTATAACAACTATGAAAGAACTATTCGGTGAAAGGAACTAACAGGAACTTTGGAAAAAACCAGAGATGTCACATTATACTTTGGGATTGCAATTATAGTCAAGAAGAGAAATAGCAGACCAAGTTAGAGATAAGTCAGTTCATACCAGGTTTGGAGAAAGGAAAGACTTTCCATTGATTTGACACGCTAAAAGGTGAGACAGCCTTCCACCCCACAAGCCAGTGATTTTCAAGGGGGTGATTTGGCCTGGACATAAGAAGGCTGTAGTTACAAGTGTCTAAAATTTGGAAGGAAAAATCCCTAAGGATAAGAGAATATTTTTTATATCTTTCCTTTTGTTTTGAATGGACTAAAAATAAAGCATAATGAAAAAGTAGGTCTGTGGTAGACAATCCAATTGATTTTGTTGAGGTTTGTGGCCTTTATACAAAACAGTTGCTCCTCAATCGAGGGAAGTTAGCCTGATAATTTAGTTAAGTGGTAATTGAAGCTCAAGACTGGTAAGAAGAGGTAGTAAGAAGGCACTCATTGACTGGATTTATTCAGTTTTCTTAGTCCTGGCAAGTTAAATGCCAGAGTTTTAAAGTTATGTATGTATTTAAATTTTTATTTTATTATAGAACAGTTCAAATAGAAAAGTACACGGAAGTATATAATGCTTATCCATATTCATGATCAGGATTAAACATATATTAACATTTTGTATTTTGTCTTGTTTTACGTTTTTTTAAAAAAGATTAAAAACATAACAGAGATTTCCTTCATTCTTTCATTTTGTAATTTTTTTAAATTTTTTTTTTGGAGACAGAGCCTCAAGCTGTCTCCCTGGGTAGAGTGCTGTGACATCACAGCTCATAGCAACCTCCAACTCCTGGGCTCAAGCAAGTCTCCTGCTTCTGCCTCCCAAGTAGCTGGCACTACAGGCACCTGCCACAATGCCCACCTATTTTTTGGTTGCGGCTGTCATTGTTGTTTGGCAGGCCCCAGCTGGATTTGAACTCGCCAGCTCAGGTGTATGTGGCTGGCACCTTAGCCACTTGAGCCACAGGCACTGAGCCAATTCTTTTAAATTTAATGCTTTCTTTTTTTAGTATTACAATTGTTATTATTATTTTTTTATTTCAGGTTAGTTTAAGGGTACAAAGAATTAGATTATAATATTTGCATTTGTTAGGTTTAGTCCCTATTGTAGTTGTGTTCTGCCCCCAGGGTGTGCCATATACTTTTAGTCACAGCTGATCTGGAGTCTGAGGCAGGAGGATTGCTTGAATCCAGGAGTTCAAGTGCAGTCTTGGCAACATAATGAGACCCTATCTCTTAAAAAAAAAAAGTTTACATAGCCATTCTAAGGCTGCTATCTCTACAAGGGCCTGATTGCAAATTTGGCCCTTGATTAGTGTCTGAGCACAGGGTTTCTGAAACAAGTCCTCACTGATACGTGTGTTTTAATATGTCTAGACTGTGTAATGTGATTTAAGCTAAATCTGGTTTCTTTCTGGGAGTCTAGAATTTTGGTAGGTGTGAGGCAGAGAATGCCTATGTTACCAACCCCCAATAAAATCCCTAAACACTAAGTCTAAAATGGGCTTTCCAGGGCCACATTTTTTCTGTTAAGAGAAATAGACTTATTTGTATGTATCTCTTCCAAGGCAAGGAGGGGTGAACATAGGAAGTCTGTGTATGTATTTCTTCTGACCCCATCTACATCGTTTTCCTTCACTGACCTGTCCAAATGTATACCCTTATTATATCACCGTCATAAATCTTAGCTGTTAGCTACAGCTGCCTGAGTCCTGTGAGCCCACTTGGTCAGTCACTGAACCTGTGTGTTATCTTGGAGGGGTATCTCTGTGACACTTAATAATGCAGTGATTTACATTAATTTTCTGTGTTGAACGGTTCTTCCATTCTTGGAATAATTCCTATTTGGTCATGATTTTTTTTAATTGCTTAAGATAGTTTGCCAATTTCCTCTGAAATTTGCATCTGTATTTATAAGTCAAAATTGCCTATAATCTCCTTGTTTTCACTTTCCTTTTCTACTTTTGATATCATGGTCAATGATTTTAGCAGGTTTTATAGAAGCAGCTTATAAAACCACCTGACTTTCAAAAGGGGAAGTTCTTCTGTACTCAATACTAAGGCTTAACTTATTGCTAGCATAATAATAACATCTTATTCTTTCTTTGTGTTTTGATTTATGTGGTATGTCTTTATTTTATTTTGAGATACTTATTTTATTTCTGATGTTTGATTAGCTCAATTTCTGGTGGATATATTCCTATTATTAGACTACTGACTTTAGATTTTATTGGATTATTACTTTAGGTTATAAATTTATCTTTTGCAAAGTTTACTGTCTAGATTTTTATACCTCTTTTTACTGTTACTTTGCATTTTTGTTTGTTGTGAAAGCATTTTCAATTTTTTTTTTTTAGTTTTCTGAATTTCTGAAACTAATCAAATCAAATGTTACTTGCTTATCTGCAGTTGATGTTAGAGGCACCTTCAGAATGGGAGGAGAGATACTGAAAAACTAAGATCAGATGTTTTGGGTTTTAGGATTGTGTTTCAAAAGTGACTTTTGTTGTTAAATTGGACATCATTTCTTGTTACATATCTTTGCATAGGTTATCAAATTGATGGTTTATATGGATTTTTAAATCTATACCCAGGTCATGTTGTTTTGTAGTTATATTTTAGAAAAACAGCAAACAGTGTAGCATCTTATATAGTTAGGTCTTAGAGAAATAGAAATAGTATCCAGGGAAGTAGGAAAGTGTTTTTAAAAATGAAGGAATTACTTTCTACTTTCTGCTTTTAAGATTAACAGAACTATCAAAATTATTGGAAGATTTATATAATCACGGGCTACACTGTAACTGGGGAGGAAGAGTGGCAGTCAAGACCCTTGAGTTACAGCTCTTACTTACAATGGATTATTGAATAAGTGATTTTTTTCTGTATTTTTGGATATTTTTCATTGTTAAAATGTGGTCATTTCAACTTCAATGATATTCTATCATTATTGATATTATATTTTTAGCTATTCTGAATAGGAAAATTACCCTCAGAGTTTTTTTTTGTGATAGGTTATATCAAGTTAAGTATACTTTCTTTGGATTAGGAACAAATTTCTGCCTTCTACAAGTTACGTTAAAAAATGTCTATGGGGTAGTGCCTTCGGCTCAGTGAGTAGGGCGCTGGCCCCATATACCAAGGGTGGTGGGTTCAAACCCGGCCCTGGCCAAACTGCAACAAAAAAATAGCTGGGTGTTGTGGCGGGCGCCTGTAGTCCCAGCTACTTAGGAGGCTGAGGCAAGAAAATCACCTAAGCCCAGGAGTTGGAGGTTGCTGTGAGCTGTGACACCCTGGCACTCTACCAAGGGCAGTAAAATGAGACTCTGTCTCTAAAAAAAAAAAAGTTTATGAATAAATTGGTATGCTGAATAAATTAATAGAATAAATTATTTAGAAGGATCTGTTAATGATTTTTAACCTTATTATAATTATGTAATTTAAAGTTTTTACAGTATAACACTAAGTTCCTAAAATTACTTTCTATTGATTCTGTATGTTTGGGCTTTTCTTGGGAAGTTGGTATTCTTTGTAAGAAATAACTATACTTAGTTAAGTCTTCACTTGGTTAAGCACCTCATATAAAGATTGCCAACTTTTGCTACCATACAAATGAAAACATAGAATCATGGCTCAGTGCCTGTAGCAGAGTGGTTACAGTGCCAGCCACATACGTTGAGGCTGACAGGTTTGAACCCAGCCCATGGGCAGCTAAACAACAATGACAATTGCAACAAAAAATAGGTGGACGTTGTAGCGAGTGCCTGTAGTCCCAGCTACTTGGGAGGCTGAGGCAAGAGAATCACTTAAACCCAAGAGTTTGAGTTTGCTGTGAGCTGTGACGCCATGGCCATGGCACTCCACCAAAGGTGACATAGTGAGACCGTGTCAAAAAAAAAAAAAAAAAAGAAAAAGAAATAAAACAGAATCCTGGCTGTAGAATTTAGGTTGCATGAAAGTGCCTCATATTTTATTTCTTTCTTAAATGTTTCATAAATGATGATAATAAACAACAAAATTATGATGATAACCACTGTAAGGTATTCAGGATATTTAAGGCTATCAAACTTGTTCACTGGTACCATTGACATCCCCAATTATAGCTCTTAGCTACAGGGTTTTGTATGAATATGTTGTATAACTTTATTTATAAACAGTTTATTTGATTTGATTCTATTTTGCCCTTTTGTGTTATAACAGAAGGGCTTGGATCTATCTTGTAAATTTATTCATAATGCTTCATGATAGCATCTTTTTATTAGTCACTTTGGTTTGTGTACTATTATCTAAGATCATGAAAACTTTCAGATTTGTCTTGGAACCAATGGTAGCAAGTAAACTAAATTAGTTTTTGCCAGTGTACGAGTGAGCCCTAAAAGAATATTGATTTATGTTCTGTAAATCTGTTGTCTGTCTTTACAACTATAGTTCCTGACAGAAAAATAGAAAGTAGCATGCTTTTGAGATTTGATTTATCTTTGAGAAGTTTAACTAAATGAAACTTTTATGAGACAAATACTACTCTTCCTGAATAATAAGATCTACATGTAAAGTAAACTTTGGAAGTAAAACTGAAAATTTGTTGCCAAGACTTCATTAATCAGGAAGATAGAAGAAACTCTGTTACTTGCTAAGAATTAAATGCACAGGGATGTTGTACGTATTCTCTAACACGCATGCATACACTCGTAATTCCATTTTAAATCCTAGTAGTTTAAATGAATTCTTATGTACAACTACGTTTTGTCTGAACTCATAAATTACTGAATATAGATTACTGTATTTAAGATTCTCATTGTCTTACGGTTTTTGAAGAATTATATTTTTAATAATAGAAATTTATGAGCGAGCCATGATGCATCATGCAAATATATTAGCAGACCAATAATGATATTCTGTCCAAGAACTTATTCATTTAGTTCAATTCTGTTGAAGGCTCAGAGAGGCATTTGGGTTCAAAGAATAAATGATGGCTTTTAACTTGAGGGAGTTTATAGGAGCAGGGTATAAGGTCATTGAAGAAATGCAGTCTTGTATATCATGCTGGAAAAAATATTCCTATGTATGTTAGTGTCAGACATTTTTATTGGCCAGTATGGCTACAGATGTTTCAAGAGAGATATTTTCAACATTCATTTAGGTTTTGTGAATTTGAATGTTTTCTTTACTTAGTGACAGAGCAGATTTGTTTTATTTATTTTTTAAGTGGCAGAGAAAAGTCGAAAAAAATACAACTTTGTCAGTTGTTTTGTCTAAGAATGCATGTGGTTGTCCGGCTCAAGCATCATAACTATTCTCCAGCTATTTTGGGGAGGGGGCTTTTTTGGAAAGCCCCTTTATCTTATAACTCACTCCTCTTAATGTTTCTTGAGTAAGATTTAATCTCCAAGTCTATAAATTTCCAATTACAATATTAAGCACATGTTGAAAAATGGTAACATTGCCTAATTTATGTGGATCTTTAGTTTTAGTTGGATCTATTGAAAGGCGGTTGGAAGACAAAGAACAATCATGTTAATACTTGATTCTCATTTAAGATGGTCAAGTTAGTTTAAATTGATTATCTAGACTTTATACTCTGAGTTTTTATTAGGATGTAAAATCACTTTATTTAGTGTCATTTCTATAAATGCTAATTTTTAGTGCTTTTTCTCCATGAGATTTCTCCACAATTAAGTGTTTTTGAAATAAGTTTACCTTTTAAATAACTTTTTTTTTATCAATAAGATAATACTCATCTTCTATAGTGGTAGAATATTGTTAAATCATGAAGAAGACTATGAAAATTACCCTTAACCTACTACTCAGAGATAACTATCATTAATATTTTAGTTACTATTTTCAGTAAATACACTTGTATAAATATATATGTTGTATAAGAATGTGCATGCCTTTTATTTTTAAATTGGAATCATGTGCTTAATTGAATTCTGCTATTCCATTTAATAGTGTCCCTGCATTGTTCCTGGTCATGTAAGATACTTGTATAACATTGTTTATAAAGATTAGAGGGTTTTGCATAGTGTGGATATGCCGTAATTCTTTATGGTTGGATATTAAAAAGGCCTGCAATCCTTTGCTGTGATAAGCCCATTATCTGCTTTAAATTTCCTATCAATTTGAAATGAAAGGGGAATACTTAAGTGTTTAAAATCAGGATCAAAGTTTTGGGAATATCTTCAAATGCTTTTATTTCATCAGTTAATATTTTGTCTTATGTACTTATTTTTGTTTTCATAACTAGATATTAACTTCCTTAAAAATTATACCATCTCCTAATAAACAAAACTGACTTACTTTTATAGCATCTGTGAACGTGAGCCATGTATCTGGTATAAGTGTACATTGATATCTGAGGGCAGGAGGGGTGTGAGATAAAAACTTATCTGGTACAATGTACACTAGTCCGGAAGGGCACACTAAAAGCCCTTACTTCAGCATTGTGTAATACATCCATGTAATAAAAACGCTTGTACTGATATTTTGAAATAAAAATTATTTTTTTTAAAAAAATGAAGTAAGTATATGAATATGGAGGAAACTAGCCAAGGCAAAATTTATAAGCAGAAATCATTTTCTCTTTCCTTTTCTTTTGAATCAGTGTGTGTCTTTTGAATCAGTTTTGTCTTTTTCTATTTTATACCTCCCACAGATTCTTAGAAAGACTTGAAACAGACTAACACTGTTTTTCAGTCCTCCTTTCTCTTTCAGTTACAAGAATCTAGATTATGATGAACTTCAAGAAAGCTGATCTCATTGTAGCATCTTATGTATGTATAGATCTTCTCACTTTCCACTCTGAACAAAACTTGATTTATTTAGGAAATAGTTATTGAGGGCTGCAGTCCTGGTCTCTCTAATGAGATCCATTAAATTCACTGATGTGCTAAAAACCAGGTGATTTCCTTTCCCTGGAATATTTCATCCTGTATGTTTAGCTGATTCCTTATCAAGTCTGCTTAAATGTTACCTGTCAAAGAGAATTTAGGACTTAGTTTCCCCACTATTACTTTCCTATCACTGTTTAATTTATAGTTGCACTTTTAAGTATTTACCATATGAATGACTCACTTCTTTCTACCTTGAACTTCTATGAGAACAGAGAACTTCTTTTATTCAACATTCTATGCTTATCTCAAGAGTAGAGGACATATTGTTACTCATAGCAGCAATCGAGCAATACATATATATTTATGGTGAAAGTGTATAAATACTAGGACAAAATTGAGCGAGGGCAGGAGTCATTTTTTCCTTCCAGATGTCTTTTGAGTGTTGATCCCTTCTATCCCCTGGTCTTGGTCCCTAAGTCTCCAGAGCTGTAGGGCAGAATTCCAAAATAAGCAAACACTGTTTTTCATCCTGTCACCCTTCCACAAAGAAAGCCTTTTAATGAGTACAAGTAGTCATTGAATGATAAGTGCTAGGTTCTGTCAACCATTCACAGCACCCAATAAGTTTAACAGTCTAGTAAGTGAGATAAGAGGAAGGAGCAATGAACTGTGAGTTGTGATCATGGACATCTGTTTCCGAGGATCACTGTCTGCTTTGACATTACTTTTCCCTGCTGTTCTTAGTTTGTATATAGTACAGCTACTTTTAGCTCTGCCCTTGTTACTTTTATTAAACAACTATTCATCTGAGAGATTATCGAGCACAGAATTTTGTTACTCCATTAAATCTGATAATGCATTTCTAGCATTCCAGGAAATTTACTGAACATGTTATTATTTGGTTCTTGGAGACTCTCTTATTTAAATATCTTTTTAAAATGCCTTGCTGTTTAATTCTTGCAGAAGTTAAGTTGGGGCTTAGCTATGCCATTTTTGTGACAGTGAGGTTTTCTTCCAAACTCTGTGTGACTTGATAAATTTGTAGAAACCTACTTTCCTTAAAAGGGGAGAATGTCACTTTTTAACTGATTTCTTGATCTATCTCCTTCCTGGAAGGGCATCCTAGTGAGGATTATTTCTTCATTAGCAATGGGAACAGAACTGCTTTTACCCTGTTGCTTAACAGAATGCAGATTTTCTCATTGGAAAGATTAGGTTACTAACATTTCAGACCCAGAATGAAATAAATATTGTTATTCCTTATCAAGGTATATAGATTTTCCTCATTTTTTTTGATTATAGTATTTCCTAGCATGTATGTACCATAGCTTACTTAGCAAATGATGGACATTTGCATTCTTTTATATCTAATTGTTCCGTATTGCAGAAATAATGGTGCACAAATATGAATGTGTTGAGGATAATTTACCCTTGTCTTCCATAGTGACTTTACCAATTTCAGTACTGCCAGACTGACCATACATTCTTTAGTGGTTCTTCATAAGATTGAAAAAGGTCATATTTGGTATTCAAATAGGAAAGCTCAGCATACCCTATGTAGGAAGTAATAAATATTAGCATCAAACATAATTCTGAAGCCTGTGGAAATGGTTTAGAACACTTCTGATTTGTGTGGGTAATTTAGTAAGTAAAAGAAAAGGCCCTCTATATTCGTCCACATCTAAACTTAATTTACTATTGCTAGTTCTTTCCTCATAGGAACTTAGTGGAGGTTCAACTGTTGTACCATAAATATGAAACAAATGTTCCGTAAGTGACGAAAATTAGTTGAACTTCAATCTCTTAGTAATAGTGTATTAATAGAGAAAGTCAAGACTTGTGGTAGGATCTTGGGTTTTAGAATTATACAGTTCTGTGGTTGAAATCCTAACTGTACCACTTCATAGAAGTAGTTGGTAATCATCTGCAAACGGGGTTCAAAACTGCTGCCTATTTATCTTTTTTTTTTTTTTTTTAAGAGACAGAGTCTCACTCTGTCACCCTCAGTATAGTGCTGTGGTGTCACAGCTCAGAGCAACCTCCAGCTCTTGGGCTTAGGTGATTCTCTTGCCTCTGTCTCCTGAGTAGCTGGGACTACAATGTCTGGCTATTTTTTTTGTTGTTGAAGTTTGGCCGGGGCCAGGTTTGAACCTGCCACCCTCGGTATATGGGGCCAGCGCCCTACTCACTGAGCCACAGGCACCGCCCCAAACTGCCTATTTAATAGTATGGTTAAAAAGTGCCCAAATTTGTGCATGTTAAAAATATGGTTAAATTTCCCCCCATTATTTCAGAAATATATAAGCTCTTTTTACTAATTTTTAAGGTTATTTTATTCATATAAGCAAAAGAGGTAATTTTACCTTTTATATTTTTACTTATTTTAAAAACCAGTTTGGAACATGTTGTAAAGTGAGAATATAAGCCTTCAGACTACATGAAATAATGCCACCTGTCGTATTTTGCCTCAATTATATTATAGGAATTTTGAAAGTTAGAATAAAAGTTAATAATTTTATTGATGTGGTTTCAGAAATGACAGAATTTAAAAATGGAGTGTTAGGGTTAGTACTCAGGTCTTGTGGCTCCTAGTCTAGCATTCTTTGCTTTAGCAACATCTGATGTTTTGGTTTCCTTATGCCTACTGTACTTTGCCATGGAAAATGTGCTCCGTGTATAATGCCCACCCACATTTTTGGTTAGACTTTTAGGAAAAATGCCCCCGAATAAAGTGAACAGTTCTCATCCTAAAGAGAGACCCATGTGGGGCAGCTAATGCTCCCCCTGTTAAGTGTTCAGATTGTATCGCCCTCCTGCAGTTGCTGGCTCTATGAAAGCTGCCCCTTCCCTTCCTCCCGGGAGTCCTTCCCACCCCACCATGTCATGGGCCATGGCCTTACATGTGGCCAATGGGGCAGGAGCTTCTGAAGTTGCTTAGCCCAATGCAGCCAGGCAGGTGTTTGGGCCTGCTTTGGGCTTCCACCTCCATACAGCCAGGCCTCTGGGCTTCAGCTCTTGACCAGTGGCAGCCATGGTCTACCTTGCCAGCTCTGCTTTGTCCTCTCCCATTCTTAGTGCTCAGTGCAGGCTGCTCAGGGCCACTCCTATCAGATCCCAAATCCTCTCTGACTAGAACTCTGTACCTGGTGGCCCAGGCAGGAAAGTGCAACAGCCCCAGGAGGCCCACTGGGTTCCCCTGCTCCTAATGATACAGGAATTTCGTCTTCAGTAGGTTCTTGGTCTCCATGATTCGGAGAATGAATCCACGGACCACAGATCAGTGGTAAGACAGGATTTATTTACAGAAAAAAATAGTAGAAAAACGCCAAAGCTCCAGGCAAAGAGAACCCAGGTTGGGGAAAAGCTCTCTGGCTCTCTCCGCTCTCCCCGAGCTCAGGGGTATATATAGTCAGTTGCATATTTAGCCGCTGTGGGTCCTCTAAAGTTATTTTCAGCCTGAACTCAGTTATTACATTTAGTGGCTTGGGGTCAGAACTCAGGTAATGAATGACTACAATCCCTTCATTCATGCCTAGGAAACTTACATGAAATTGACCAGGCCTAGAAAAGGTAGGGTTTCCCTGTTCAGCTGGAAGTGCCAGGGGAAGGAAATCTGTGGAGCTGGTGTCTCCCCACTGGAGCCTCCTGCACCACCACCCCCACCTCCCCAGCCAGCTAGTTCCCCTGTGGGCTGCCATTGCACCAATACTGCCAGGGCTAAGTTAGCCCTCCAGCTCAGCTCAGGTCAGCTGACTGGGGCACCACCTGTCCTGTATCACTAAGATGAACTACCCATATGTGACATACATCATTATTTTCACCTCAAAAATTTGGGCACAATTTTGACACGTTATACTTGCCAAAATACAGTATTCATGTGTCTCTTGCCATGTGGCTGGCATATTTGTCTAATATTCCATCAGAACCAGCAACTAAAAATAGTTACTGCTTTATGTGAGTAATTAATGCTAAGGACTTATTAATACCATTTATGCATATTCATTTAGAGATTACCTCAGATGATAAGGAATTATCTTTAGATGAAAGCTACTTTGGTATTATTTTTATATTATGGTGCACCTCAGACTTTTTTGTGTGAGGTCAGTGTTTTTATTTCTGTGATACTATGACCCATAGTTGTGATGAGAGTTGAGGAAGATGAAGAATATTGATGAAGATATGTAGTTCTGTGAGAGAGATAATAATTGGTGTTAGTGCTTGGTGTCCTTATAGGAATGTTGTCATGCCCTGAACAAGGAAGAGGAAGATACAGAAGAATACAGATTAGCTAGTATGCAAAGCCTTGACGCCCGGTTTGGCTTTGTGCTATGAATTTGTTTAGAAAGAAAAAGAGGGATCCCAGCACTTTGGGAGGCTGAGGCAAGAGGATTGCGTGAGCCCAGGAGTTTGAGGTTGCTGTGAGCAGTGATGCCATAGCATTCTACCCAGGGTGACAAAGTGAGACTTTGTCTCCACAAAAAAAAAAAAGAAAGAAAGAAAGAAAGGGAGTTTTGATACATACACAAAGCTGGTATGCAGTGTTACACTTTGTAATACAAAACCTAGTTCTAATTTGAGCATATTGGAACTTAGCTTGAGTTTTCTGTGGAGTTGAAGAGTCAATCTATTTCTATTTAATTCATAAAACTAAGAGTAGATTGGTATGTGAGACCTCACAGGACTCTACCAATTTCCATGCTGGAAAGTTAAATCTCTGTTGCCACTGTTTCTAAAGTTAAAGCACATGTGCTGCATAAGTGTGGAGCTTAAACCTTAGAGTATTAATTTGTAAGTCCCAGAGAAAATGCCTTCATGTTTGTCACTGTCATTTTGCATCATTTTGCTAGATTGAAAAAATGAGAAGAAAGTAGAAAAGGTGATTTATTTACCATTTAAGGAAGTATTCTTTTTATAATTCCCTCTCTTTCTAATAGTCAAAAATATAACAAATGTAAAACATAGGCATAATTTCAGGAAAGATTTTTTTATTTGTTATCATGTCAGCATGGCAGATTGTGGACCTTTTACAGAAAAATATTTTGAAATTGTTTTTCTTCAAAAAAACAATGATTTATCCTTTGCCAGATTTGTTACCCTGATAGTAGCATATGGTTTTTGCTGTGTATAGGAATATATCATATGTGAAATTGATGTTACCATTCTTTATTTTCCTTTCAGTTAGATCTACATTAAAACTTTCCCTGTTGTGTTTGTTCTGCAGCTTACAAAAGCTCATCGACAAGGACACATGGTAAAGGTAGATTGGCTGGACAGGTTGACGTTTAGAGAAATAGAAATGATAAACGAGGTAAGTTGTATCCTTCTTTATTATTTTAAAATTTTTTCTCCAGATTTCTAAGTTGACAGTGTTTGATAATTGTTTATTTTTAGGTATCTCGCAAATGTGAGATTATCAAGTTAACCCCTATATAAATGTATTCATAATATATTATGATATTCTCAAACTGAAAGAAAGCTTTATTTTATTTATTTTTAGAAAGCTTTATTTTTTTCAATTTTTATAATAGTCACATTCTAAAAATAGTTTAATTAAAATGCTTGCTATTTTTCTGTTCTTCAACTCAGGTATCTCTGGGTATAGAAAATGTAATGTTAGAGTTTATTTTGTCCAGCCTTTCTCATGTTCCCCACTGCCACTCTTTAAAAGATAGGAAACCATTACCATAATAGACTATAATATGCTTCATAAAGCTGAACAATTTAAGTAACCTCTTTAGACCTTTGTGATTGTATGCATTAAACTTAAAGCCATTTATAGAGCTATTTTGGGTCAAGGCAAATCCACCTTTTAGACTTCAATGTATTTTCACTTCATCATACTAATGACATTTTTGGTCATACATAGACCACATGTACAATAGTGGTCCCATAAGGTTATAATAATAGATTTTTACTATGCCTCTTCTTTGTTTAGCTACACAAATACTTAACCATTGTGATATAATTGCCTACAGTATTCAGTACAGTAGCACACTGTATAGGTTTGTAGCCTAGGTAAGCATACTCGATGGTGTTTGCACAGCAAAATTGCCTAATGATGCATTGTTCAGAGTGTGTTCCTGTGGTTGAGCAACGCATGACTGTGCATTTTTTTATGTCAGGGAAAGGAGTAATTATTCCTCAGAGTGGCTAAAAATTTCCAAATGACAAATCATGTTAAGACCATTTATGAACTGTGAAAAACTTGTAAAGGTTATACTTGGTAAGGTCAGGTGGCTTTCTCTTTAAAAGCACTCTTTTTTTTTTAACTTACACTTATATTAATTTCTGTAGTTGGCTTAGTCATATTAGTTTAAGGGTGAACTTCTCTTTGCTTAAAATTGTTATAAGTACAAAAGCATCTACTTTTATTTTTGGCATAAAATAGTTCTTGTGCAAATGTATGCAAAATACCTTCAAGTTTTTCTGTAATAAATCCCAAATTACTAAAAAAAAAAAAATTGTTGAGTTTGAGGACGCAGTTACAAGTACACAGTAGACATTAATGAATAAAACAGTAGTGCTCTATAAAGGGTAGACATGTCCACCCTGTATAATAATAGTGTTGTGTAAAATACTTCATGTATACTATGAAAAAAAATTGTTGTATTTTAACTTGTACTCGATATATGCGTGTATTACTGAATTGGGAAAAATAATACATACTGATAAGATAATATGGAAAATGATTTTTTTATGAAAATCTTTTTTCTTTGTTTTAGAGTGAAAAACGAAGTTCTAATTTCATGTACTTGATGGTTGAGTTTCGATGTGTCAAGTGTGACGATAAGGAGTATGGTATTGTATATTATGAAAAGGTATTTGCCTTAGAAGTGTTTTTGGTCTCTAAAGTAGAGGGGAGGGGAAACATTAAAAAAAAATGACTGTCGTTCCTGCTGAGATGAATTATTTGGTTGCAGGATAGCAGCAGACAGCTGTCAGCAGCAGCTGTTTATGTATACACAAATCAAATCATATAGCTGCAACAAGATTACAAAAGCCAATCATTCATGTAATGTGGTTCTGGGTTGCAGAATCCAATAAGTATGCAAGTGATTAAAAACTTTTTGATTAATCGTTCTGCAAATTGCCAAGTAAGACACTAAAGTAATAGCTTTATTTACAATTATTATTCATTTAAAATGTAAAAAGAGGAAATCATATTTTTTAAGTGGTAAGCTAGGGGAAGTAAAGAGTATGTTTCTTGTGCATATTTGTAATGGGTTGGAATTCTATATGTGACCCTAACAGAAGTATGCCTGTCAAAGACTTTATAAATGTTTATTTATATCATATATACAAAAGTTAAAAAGTCATGTTACCATCAGGCTGAGTAATAACAAATGTGCAGTTATGGATTTGTTCTGGTCGGCTCATTATGTGGAAGAAAGTAGTTGTGTATCTGGTATGTAGCTACTTGAAAAATAACTGCCTTAAATGCTTTCTTTGAGTTCTAAAGAATACTTTAGTATACATAGTATGAACCTACATAGATTATGTATCTTCTATTAAACACTTGTCTAGACAAGTGCATCAGGACAAGTGAAAGCAAGAGTTTTGATACATGGAGTAATAGTAAATTAATATTTCTTCTGGCATATCACCAAGTTTGTAGACCATATATTTGTTCATTAAGCCCAGCCCTTTTAAATTGAATTTATACTTTATTGTTATTTGTTGATGCTGTCCCAAGATCTTTGAAATACTCATACCTTTATAACTGTAAGGTGCTATTTGAAAGCTTTTATAGTGAAGGTTTAGGGTTTATATAGTTAACTTATGACCACTTTTTTCAGGTTAATATTTATATATTTTTTCCTTCAGCTTGTATCCCTTTTACTTTAGTGAAAGGGTAGGAAACATTAGTTTTTACTCATTGGGTAGGAAAATAGGTAATTTAATGTTGTTTATTAATTTATTAGAAAAGCTGTATCGGAAAGAAAAGGAAATGTAGGTGAGTGAAATTGTTTTGTCACAAGTAAGTTTTAATAAAATATCTTATATGTGATTTCATTAAAAGCAGTATTTTCTGCCATATAGAATTTATATTGCAAAAACATGCTAGTGGAGATGAACATCAGAGACGTGAAGGGTCTTTTGAAAGACAGCTTTGATAGCAGATGAAATAATAACAGAATAGAAATTAGAAGAATTTCAAGCATTTTGAAAAGGTTCTTGACCCCTTTCTATTGCTTCCTGAAAATTGCTCATAAATTAATGCCTGTCTACCCACTCTGTCATATTTCCACTTAGTGTGAAGATTGCTGGGCCAGTGTATTGAATCTAATGGAAATAGACTTTCTTGTCACCTGTCTTTTGTGACAGATAGCCTTAGTGAAGATTACTTGTCACAGTTGGGCTGATAAATGTGTTTTCTGGTGTTGTGACTGAGAACAAGCCTGTTAAACAACGGCTGTGGGGATTTGTGGTTTTCTGTAAGACTCAATTACTGAGCTGAAGTAAAGTTGCCCGTGCTTCCCCTTTTTCCATCTCCTCTTGATTTTGAGGCACATATGTAAAATCGAATATGCATGCACATTTGGAAAGTGATAGAAAAGCTTGATGCTGGATATATAATCATAGAAAATCAATTTCACCTTAATTAGTTTAGTCTTTTCTGGTATATTTGGGAGTGACATTTATTATGCCGCGTTACCTTTCTTGCCTGAACTGGATAAAAATAAAAGCCAGCATTCTTCAAAAATGATAATAAAATAAGTTAGCTTTACTTCTTAAAAACTGATTTTTGTTATTCAAGTCTAGCTTGTAGTGAATATCTGTACCTTTGAGAAATAGTGTTGCTGCTTCTCTAGTTGTTCATAAATTTGAGTAATGTTAACTACTCTCTAAAAATTCTGCTCTTTTGAATGGATCTCAATTGTGGTACCTCGAAAAGTTACCGACGTTCACTAAGGTTTTGCAAATGATGCAACACATCTCTTGTGCCATATTGTAATCATGGTCTAAGGTTTCTTTTTCTAAGCTTGAAAATTAGCACATCATTTTTTGATCAACTGTTATTATGAAGTTATTAGAAAAAAAAGAACAACCGAAAACAAATCTATTAATTTCCAGACCTTGTTTTTGTAAAACTAAACACAAATTTTTGTTAGATTTTATTTTTTTTAAAACATTTTCTGAACAACAAAAGGGGTAAAAAGTAGGCATGTATTTTATAGTAGTTGAAAGAAAATAAGGTTTGTTTTTTAAGAGAGGAGTGACGTTCATTAAATAGGATTGAAATGCATTGATGTATACAACATCATGTATTATTTCTTAAAATTTGATTAAATTTTCTTTTTTTCTTAATTTATTGTGTTGTATTCTAGGATGGTGATGAGTCATCTCCAATTTTAACAAGCTTTGAATTAGTGAAAGTTCCTGACCCCCAGATGTCTATGGTAAGTTATTTTGCAATTTTTTACCAAAGCCCTTTTCTCCAGAGAGATCATGAGTTAGCCACACTATGCACTTTCTTAAAATACATAATAAGTAACCACCTCTGTTATCTAGAAGTAGTTTATAAGTTCAGTTCCACTATCTGGAATCACTTGCAGATGGAATTTTTACAAGGGATACTAATGCCCTAAAAATAAAATAGCGTAGGGTAGTGTAGGGTTGGGCAGTCATTTTATTTTAATTGTTGATAGAGCCAGGGACTGTAGATTGCAGGTGAAGTCTTGGCAAAACTGGTATTTGAAAGACAGTCATCATACAGAAGGAAAATTTGTCAGGAAGATTCTACAACTGAATTACTGGATGAAAACTATAGGGAGACCAATTTTGTTGTAAAATAAGGAAGATCATTGTAGCTGGTAGAATTATACAGTTTGGAACATAGTACTTAGGTGATAATGAGATACCTGCTTATTAACAAATTTTTGAGATGATAACTCTTTCTCAGAGGTGTGAAAGAGTAAATATTCTTATTTTTTAATAGAGATTTAATAAGACATTTTTAAATTTAAAAAAATTCCAGGCACAAAATCCTTTGGCAGAACAATAGAATCCATAATATTCGCACTTACAACTTATTAACATGACTCTGAACTTTTTCTTTCTTATTTTATACATTCTAATTAGATTGTTAACCTCCCTAATCAGACCAAAGTAGATTACCATCTTTTGCCATGTTTAATGCACTTCCATGCATAATGCACATCCACATTTTTGGCCCAAACTTTCAGGAAAAATCTTTCATTTTATTTTTTTAATTGAAATTTTTATTTGTTTATATTTGGGTATTTGGTTTTTGTATTTTAAATGAATTTTAACTTTTACTTTTTAACATATTATGTTACAAGAGATCGTATGAAACAAAGAATTACAAAACACAACAGAAACAAGGCGCAAGAAAGTTTATGTACCAGGAACAAGTTGACAGTACTATTTATACCTCATAGAAGGCCAAGAGCTCTTTGTCACTCTCAATATCAGAAAGATTATCTTCTTCAATTTGTACATTGCTGGTATCTTCTGAAGATTCACTTTCCTCATCATGGTAAATTTCATCATCTTCACTTCTATCCTTAGCATTGCTGGTGCCACATTTTTTAAACAATTTCATAATCACATCCTTCCTGTCACCATTTCATGATCTTAGGATCTAGTCACAACCTGGACAATAGACACCTTCTTGATTCTGCCTGTAGGTGTCAAATCATTACCAGCTGACTTCATCTACGATGTCCACTCTTTCTTCATTAAGGCCTTAAATGGCTTGTTTGCCTATGTATCAAGACGTTGCAGTTGGCTAGTTAACCCAGGAGGTTTCATAGCAAGTTAGGTTTTCAAGTCTACAATGATTGCTCTCGCACTTTGTGTAACTTGGGCTTCGAAGTGATTGAAAACAAGCAAAGATTTTTTTTTAAATTAATCAGCCAGGGCTTTGCAAGTAGAGTTCCTTAAACCAGGTTTTCCTGCCTTCTTCATTCATTCTTCCTTTTTTACCCATGTGGACAATAACTCCACTTGGAATTTTTTCTATCAGAAACAGTTTTCTTCTAAAGATGATTATGGGTGGTACCTTTGTCCCATCTGCACAAAGGGCTAGAACAACAGTGAAATACATATGTTTTCTCATGTCCACTAGTTTTAGCAGCCACGGTCTTTGCTCCTTTGACATCACAGTTCTGTTGGATGGCATATCAAATGCCAATGAGACCTCACCCATATTGGTGATTGGCACAACTCAAAGTTTAAGTCCTTTGAAGATTGATAACCTGAGAATAAAATTCCAAAACTTGATTCTCATAGGCTGCTAGAAATTTTGGGTCAAGTTTTATTCATGTCCTCACGGTCAGACCTTTCTTCATAAAATTAAAACACTATTTCGATGTCCCCCAAAAATCACCCATTTTTTTTCTCATGTTACCTTTTTACCTTTTTACACTCTTCTTGAATCGTCTTGGTCAAAACAGAGATCCCAGTTTGACGCTGCTCCAGAGTCCAGTCTTGACCTCCTGCTCCACCTGAGCCACTCTGAAGTTTTCCCTCTCACATCTGCCGTCTGTCTTGGCACATGAAGAAGCTTTCTTCCTGTCAGCTCCACAATCTAATGCAACTCTCTGTGGGAGGAGGTCCAGATCATCTCTCAGCAGCTTTGTTGCTATGCTGTTTAGTGTATTTAATAACAGTTAACTTAAAGCTTGTAATTTGCAAGAGCCATTTCAGTATTTTCCAAGAGATTTTTCAATAATTTTTATAAAAATATCAGCTCACTTGCTGGCTTCTGGCTGAAGAAAAATACATTGTTCTTCAATGGTGGAAGCATTAGTGGAAAATGCTTCTCTTGCGAGTTTGTCCTAAGTTCAGCAAAACCCATTACCATCTTCCAGGGTATTATTTTGCATTTAGATGCCATTATTGTGTTCTAGAGTTATACTTTTATTTATTTACTTATTTATTTTAATTAAATGGTAGTTGTGTACATTAATGCAGTCATGGGGTACAATGTGCAGGTTTTATATACAATTTGAAATATTTTCATCAAACTGGTTAACATTGCTTTCATGGCATTTTCTTAGTTATATTGTGGTATGACATTGATATTCTACATTTAGTAAGTTTCACATGTACCCTTGTAAGATGCACTGTAGCATAACACACAAGCATAAATAAAAGAATTAAAAACATTTATATAGATACAGAATTATCTACCAGATATAATGCATATATGTATTTTTCCCTTAAATATTTGAGCAAAAAAGTGCACGTTATACACAGAAAAATATGGTAAAAGAGGCATATTAGACAAGGTAAATAGAGGTCATTAAAGCAAGGACTAATTAATGGCTGAAGTCCTCACTAAAAACAAGAGATAATGGGAGAAAAAGTAGAGTATGAAAAGTTAGAGAAAAGGTCACGTGAAGATATTATAGGAACACACTTCATACCTTCTTTGTCCCTATGCAAGATGGAGTAGCATCCAGTCCAGATACCTAAAATTGGCCCTGAATTTTAGTATAAAATCATATTTTCTTTCTAAATATTCAAAACACAGATGCATGCATTTTATAGTTTACCTTCACAAAGGCTAAGTGTAAACAAGTTTTGTTGAGAATCATAGGTTCCACTTACATCAACTCATATCAAAATGTCAGGTAAATGAGTTGTCTGTACATTTAAGTGTTTTTTTTCTAAAGAAAATGTCCATCATCAATGATACCTGTTTTAATTATTTGTTACATTATAGATGCTGTAACTAAAAAAATCAAAAAGTAACCCAACCCCATTAAAAATGTTTACTTTTAATTGAAAGCGAGTACAAAACAAAAGATTAGGAAAAGAGCGAACCACTCTTTTTGCCCCCGCCCCCCCATGCTTGAAAACTCAGGTCATTCTGTAGCCGTGGTTATTTACCAAGTGGAGGAAACATTTTGCAAGGAAACTTTGAGCAGTGCTGAGCTGATACTGCACTGTATCAGACAGTAGAACAGTGTAGTTCTGTAATCCCAGTAGTGTGGTACTGACCCGTATATGAATACAAATAGACTGGTTGAACAGAAAAATGCTTCCAAGTAGTGATGGAAATTTAGTATATGATAATGGTGGTATTTCTGGAACTGGGGAATGTAGTTAGCCAATTTGGAAAAAAATTAAATTAGATTCATACCTCATATTATACAAAACCAAAAAACTTCAAATGAATTAGGAATCTAAATGGTAAAAAGTGAAACCACATTAGTATTTTCAGTGTAGAGAAAAACTTTCTAACTCTGATACAAAATTCAGAGGTAAGGAAAGAA
Organism: Galagoides demidoff; assembly: GCA_963574575.1. Lineage (NCBI taxonomy): Eukaryota > Metazoa > Chordata > Mammalia > Primates > Galagidae > Galagoides > Galagoides demidoff. The sequence goes on along the minus strand of CAUYQV010103831.1, from coordinate 23,963 downwards.
ATGATTGATACATTTGACCACATTAAGAAAATTGCCTAACAAAAGCCACCATCAAGTTAGAAGACAGTTACCAATCTGGGAGAAAATAACTTGCTACAAACATCACAGACCAAAGGCCGATATGGTAAAGAATTCTAAAAATTAAAGGACAAATGACCATAAAGCCAGCCAAAAATTAGGAAAAAGACATGAACAGACAATTTACACATATATGACAATTTGGTTAAAAGCAATTATTTTTTCCATGAGTAAAATAAGCAGTATCAGATGTGTATATTCAAACATTATGACCATTGGTCCCTACCTCAGTAACCAACAGTTTAAATAACTGCTAAGATGATAGCACAGTGATGTCACAAGGTCACTAGTAGCTGATAAGAGGAGGGAATGTTTTAGTCTAGGTTGTAAAGGGAAAGTTTTAGTATGAAGGTGGGATTTGAGGGGATGGAGGATTTGAAAACCTTAACTATGTGGAGAGTGAAAGGTAGCTGTTTTAAGAAGCTAGAATGACTTCTTTAAAGCCATTAGTATTATGACACTAGGGGAGCTAGATTCATACTTAGTTTCCCAATCTTGAAATGGGTACATATTTTCAAAGTTTATGTAGGAGTTTAAGGCTGTATCAGAATGAAACATTGAAGTATTATAAAATGGTCTTAAGTAAATACCTGTTTACTTTTATATTTCTGACTGGCTATCGAGTTTCTTTTTGGTGAAGTTTGTATTCTCAATTAATATTTTTAAATAATCTATAGGAGAATTTAGTAGAGAGCAAACACCACAAGCTTGCCCGGAGTTTAAGAAGTGGACCTTCTGACCATGATCTCAAACCCAATGCTGCCACCAGAGATCAATTAAATGTAAGATAATTTATGAAATATTAATATAAAAATAAATAAATGCTTATTTGGGGTATAGCTGATATATCATTTTACTTCAAAATTCTGATGTACATTTTTTATAGTGATAAATGCTGCATAATGTCAACAATTTCACACCTCTGTAATTCTGTTATCATTTAGGGCAGCAGTTCTCAACCTATGGGTCGCGACCCCTTTTTAACAATGAAAATACCTTGTGGCATTATGAAGGTTGAGAACCACTGATTTAGGGGCTTTTAGTCAATTTATTAGCTCTGAAGACAGATCTAAATAGAATATATGGTAGAACCTTCATAGTGAAGACCTCCCTACATTGACCATCTCCTTAAGTTGGCCTAATTTTCATAGACTAGACATGTACCAAAAGTATATTATTAGATAGTAGGCCTAGTTCCTTATGTTGACCACTTCTGTGTGTTGACCAGTTAGTTATAGTCCCTGGGGTGGTCAACTTATAAGAGGCTCTACTTATGCACTTTCCTTATATAGCATTCTCAGAATAAGGCATTACCTATTGGGGCCAGGTGCAGTGGCTCATTCCTATAATCCTAGCACTCTGGGAGGCCAACGCGGGTAGATTATCTGAGCTCACGGGTTTGCGACTAGCCTGAACAACAGCAAGACCCTGCCTCTGAAAATTGCTGGGTGGTACCTGTAGTCCCAGCTACTTAGGAGGCTAAGGCAAGGGAATCACTTGAGCTTTGGGGTTACTGTGAGCTATGAAACCATAGCACTCTACCAAGGGTGACTAAGTGAGGCATCTCAAAAAAAAGCTTAACAAAGACATTGCCTGTGAAAGGACTTTTATGCACACATGCATTGTAGTGTACATTGGCTTGATAAGAGAAGAGTTTACTATTTGTTTTTCCTTTTTTTTTTGGTATGTGAGAGTGTTGTATTTTGATTTGTTTTGTTTTGATTTAATTAAATGAGTTCTGTTATGACTTTCTTATTTCTTTTCTCCTCACATTCTAGTCATACACTTTTTAGATGGATAAGTATAACAAATTTAACTCTTAATTGGCAGGATATACATTTTCCTTTTTCATATTAGAATTCTAATATAGAAATATTTAAATAAATGAAAATCTGTAAGTGAAATGTAAATATAGGAATTATATAGTTGATAAAATTAGTTCTTTTTCTTCTTTGTTGTAGATTATTGTGAGTTACCCACCAACCAAGCAACTTACATATGAAGAACAAGATCTTGTTTGGAAGTTTAGATATTATCTTACTAATCAAGAAAAAGTGAGTATCTTGGAAGTTTTAATATGTCAGATGTATCTCCAGACTATTACTAATGATTAAGTTGCAGAAACTGCCATGGAAATATAGAGTCGTCACCTTTAAAAAAAATTGCAGAGAAATATATGACATATTCAATTTTTCAAAAATTACAAACAATAATACATGTACCTGTTCCTTGTGGTGCACATGGTACCTGAATAGGTTTTGAGGTCAGATTTCCGTTTATTTTCCAGCATCACGTCTTACACTTAGGAGGTAGGGTGAAGCAAATCATTTTGGAAATTTGGTTTCCTTATTTTTCTAATGGAGACAACTTTCCTTAAGAGTAAGGTAATATGGATAAAAAAGCTGGCAGAGTACATAGTGGCACCTAGTAGGCATATCCTGTCCTTATTTATTCTTTTATCTCATTCTTTTTAACTCTTTGAACCTGGGTGACTAGGAAAATATTTACACCATTGTAAGAACTACACTACATTATTCTGGAGGAGATGTGGCTGGTAGGAGAGTATGAAGAATACAATTTGAAATGTGAAAATCCAGTTGGTGGAGCGGGAGAGAGGGTAGGTCAAGACTAAACATTTGCTCTCCATAATGAAACCCTGAAGCAGATTATGTTTCTGGAGAGAGAATTACGATGAAGTAGTCAGTGCAGAGTGTGAGCCTGCAGGCTTGGTTTTGAGACTCACAGTTGCCACTAAGAAGCTTTTTGACTGTAACCAAATTATTGTATCTATGTAAGCTTTAGTTTCCTCATATTTAATATGACATGAACCCAGGATCATGAACTTTATCTCTCCTAGTTCTTAAAATAGTCTGTAAAATCTAAGAAAAGAGGGCCAAGGTTATAACTCTTAAGGTGTAATCGTAACAGCCAGTGTTTATTTAACAACTGCTATGTACCAGGAATCCTTTATATTTTGTAATAGCTCCATATTATTAGTACATGTTGGAATCACAGTGCTTATAAATATGGCCTCCTAATTGATATGCTCATATTTATAAATTAGAATAAGGGGGACTCAGTAAACATATAGAGAAAACATTTGCAACATCATGGACATGCCTTAGGAATTCTGAAGTGCATTAGAGGTAGAACAGAGTAGCATTAGGAAAATTAATACCTGTCATGAAGCTGTTATATAATTCTGTAAGAATAAATGAATTAATATGTTTGCGGTCACGTGAAATGGTCTTTACTTTGTTTTAACTTGTTTTCTGAACCATTTGTATTTCTTTTAGCTTCTAAAGTAATGACAAAAACTGTTTACAGTTCCTCCTAACTCTTCAGCTTTTCCTCTTTATCATTTATCGATGCCTTGGGTAACTTTTGGAGATGAATCATATTTATTCTTCTTTATATCTATAATAGGAATGAGAGAAGAATTTTAAGTTTGCCATAGTTTTGAATGTTATTCTCCTCATCATTGAACAAAAGGAAATACTCACTAGTAGAAACACACATTTGTGATTTTGTGTTTTATAAAATGCTTGAGTGATTATCACAATACTGTGTTAATGAAGAATAACCCTGGTCACAGATTTTGCATCTTGAATGCAGTATAGTATCGTCTAAAAATACACACTGAGATATTGAATTAAACCATTAGAATGTATAGATTCAAGAAGCATAGAATAGATTTACAGAGCAGAACTTTCTTAGATAGAAAGGCTTGCAAGAAAAATTGTTTGTTTAAACAAGTAGTCACTTCCCACTGAAATTCAATTACTTCTAGATATGTGCAAAAGAAATAAAATGCTCAAGTGATATAAAGTATGTGACAAGTTTCATTTAACTGGCTGATTTCAAGTTTTCGAAAGGTGGGTAATGAAACTTCAATTCTCAGGACATATTAGAGGATTCTTATGACCACCAGAGTAGTGTGAACAATATGTTTTAATGTTCCATACTCACTTTTGAGTAAACCAACTATTGATAGGCTTTGTGGTAACCAAAGGAATTATTCACATAGCCGTACTTGTATCTGGGTAATGATTTAAAATGGGTTTGTGGAAAAGAAAGATTCTTAAACCCATGACTCTTAATTTATTTACACACACACAAAAAAATTATTTCAGTTTAGACCCTTAGAAATTGTGACTTGGGTTACTTGGCAGCATTCAGACCTTAGAGCTGAAATATTTTCCTAGGAAAAAAGAAGGTAGTGCTCAGAAAACATATTGGAGGAATGTTGCTTACAAAGTTCTACTTTTTATTTTTTAATTAAATTCAGCCTTTCTGTAATACCTCTTTTATTTTAAATGACCTGTCTTAAGTATTTCAGATGAAAAGCCTCTACTCTAGACTTGGTGTACCTGAAAAGTTCATAGTAATAATGTTGTCCAGCTGTTTTGGGGTGGTGGCTCACACCTGTAATCATAGGCGGGAGGCCTGGGTGGGAGGATGGCTTGAGTTCAGGAGTTCAAGACCAGCCTGAGTAAGAGCAAGACCTCGTCTCTACCAAAAATAGAAAAAATAAGCCAGGCATGGTGGCATGCACCTATGGTCACAGCTACTTGCAGGCTGAGGTAGGATTGCTTGAGCCCGGGAGATTGGGTTGCCGAGAGCTACGATGATGCCCCTACACTCGACCCAGGGCCATAGAGTGAGACTCTGTTTCAGAAAAAAAACAACAAACAAAACTATTTAACTTTATGAACATTTAATTTGTGGTCCATAACAAATAGGAGGGGACTCATTTCTGTGGAACCTAAAATGTGAATATTGTAATGTTTCAAAACCAGCATTTCTTTTTATGAAAATGTTAGTTAAAAATAAATGATATTGTCTCTGTACCTTTGATTATGATAAAGGGACAAAAGCAATAGGAAGAGTCACATATAATATAAATGAAAATTGTTTTAGAATAAGACTCTTTACACACAATAAAAATGAGGAAGTATCGGATAGTAATTGATTAAGGTCACTGTCTTGGTAAATACAAAGGTAATTACTTACAATAGAAATGTGGAGGATGTCAAGGTCAGTGTGCTGTGAAGCAAAGAAGGTTTCATTGAGCCAGGATTTGCCTTAAAGTTTGAGCAAAGTGGAATTTTTAATTTGGCAATCATTTTTCATGGGGAAAAAAAGCATGAGTAAGGTAGTTTGTTAGGTTCCAAAGATAGAAAGTTTTATATAAATGATTATGAAATAGAAAAGGTGGCATTCAATTGTGACTAGCCTTGAATTCCATTCTTGGGAGTTGGAGTTCACTGGAACAGGAAACACTAAGGTAGGAAAATGTGTCTCAACAAGTGATATTTTAAAGAGGACAAAGTGGAGTAGATTGAAGCAGAGCTGAGAATGAAAAAAGAGACATAATCGGGAGGCTCATGAACTGACTTAGAGAATGGTGTCGGAGGGCAAGGGAATAAAAGGAAATTGTAGGGAACTGTACAAGTGGGTTGACATGGAGATGCTTCCCAGGGGTGAGCCCTGAGCCTGAAGTAAGGAAACAGGACAGGTGGAAGACTGGGTGAGGAGGTGTTTCCATTTTTTAGTACTTGGAGCTAGAAGTATTGGAAAAGCAATAAAATAGAAATTTCTAATAATTGACTTGGTAGAAGTTAAAATTAAAAATGATGAATATAGTATTTTCAGTTCTAAAGTGATTGGGACTATGATTCTACAAATGAGTAACAGGAGATTTTAAGATCAGAAAGGAGATTGACAAAATATTTATTACTATAATGTAAAACATAGTATTAAGTGTAATAAGATTAACATTTGACCGTAGATTCAACATTCAATAACAATGGTAAAATAATTAACCATTGATAAGATAATTAACATTTGCTGAGTACTATATGCAAGGTACTGCTCTAAGCATTTTACATTCAGTAACTTAATCTTTACCACAATCCTATGGTATAGATCCCTTAAAAGTTAAATTATGTGTTGTAAGTGACTCAGCTAATTAATGGAGCCAGAAATTGGAATTTGAACCCAAACACTGTGGCTCTAATGCCTGTACTCTCCAGTTATCTGTGGAAATTCTAGAGATAAAATTGCATTTGAATCTTCTATTTTTACATTATGTGGATCAGTAAAGCACTTACAGAAGATGTGGGGTTAATTGTTGCCATTATTACTACTGTCTTCAGGTTTTTATACTTGTTTTTCATTCTTCTCCTTGTTTCCCTCTTTATTCTATCTCCTCCTTGTTCACATTTGTAACGTTTAACATTATAAAGTTGTGAAATTCCGTACACAGTGCCTTATGTTCTTTGGCAGGAGTGTACTCTATAAATCTTACTAATAAGCCTATAAATCTGAGAATCTAGGAGTTAGATTGTTTCAGTTACTGAATTAAGTACATTGGCATGCTGCAAGATTTGCCTATAATAAGTACACACCACACATTTCTATTAAGACTGCTGATGTACTGTGAAATGGAAAAGCTTTCACTGTAGTTATTTAAGAAGTATTGCTTTGTTTCTACATTCGACCTAGAAATACATTTTAGAAGTACAAAATAAATTCGTGGAATAAGTTAGTAGGGCAATCTGTGTTCTGTATGGAGAGAGGAAGCATTAAACTGAATGGTGTGTGAGAGGTGCAGAGGAAATGGACAGCTCGCTATCCTTGGGGAATGCAGACTCCAGCTGTAGAGACAAAAATGCCCACAAAAGCATTTAAATGACAGTAGTAAAATTGAGACAACTTCCAAAGGAAGGGCTAGCTGAAAGTTGCTGAAACCTTTCTGGAAAATTTGAGTTTTTGAAAAGCTGGCTTTAAAGGAGTTATAGCTGTTTGGGTCGATAGGAAAGGCTTGTCAGGATGACTTGGAGCATAGGCTGACCTGAAGCATAGACAAGTAGTGGGGGTTTGCATTGTGGTGAGAGGTGTCAGTGGGATGTTTTCAGAAAGAAACCAATGCTTTCTATTTATTTGTGAACCAGGGTGACTCTCATCTATCTGAAACCACATTCTTATGGTATAGCTATCATCTTCAAGTATTAGAAAGGCTGTTCATGGGTGGGGGACAAAATTTACCCTCATTCTCTCCAGAGTGAAATTGACCAATGAGAGGTTAACATGAAGATGTTTTTGTCTTTTGGTTATTTATAGTTAAAATAAAAACAAAATGGTTTTTGTATCCACAAATATAATGGCCACTTTAGAAAATTAGTTCCAGGAGTTGTTTAAGTAAATATTGGGCTTCTTTTTGGCAGTGATGTTGTAGAGTAAATTTCTGCTGACAGTGGAAGATTTGTGCTAAGATCATTTCCAACTTGAGCTTCTAAGAGTTCGTGTGAAATGATTAGAAGAGAAAGTATTATTGAGGTTCTTAGATGGAAGGTTGTGTCAAACTCTAGATGGGTTATATAAGAGAATCAGACTGAGGGGAAGTACAGGAAATAGTGTTAGGAATAATTGGCAGGGACAGGGAGTAGATTTAGGAGATCCTTGTTGGTGAAGTAATGGCTGCAAGGCTCATGAGTTTAGCTAATTAGGGAACAGTGGTGTCTCATTGGCAAGGAAGTACCATTTGGTGAGACAAGCAGGTGGCAGAGAGTTGATGGGCCTGGGTTCTAAGTCTGGCTCACTCACCATTATGAAGCAATGGGCAAGCAACTTAACTTTCCTGAGGTTGTACATGTGTATAAGATTTAAGCCTTTGACTAGATAATCAGTGCCGTTTTTCTTATTTTTGTAAACTATGGTTCATTTTGTGTCACAGTAACCAATATGTTTTGTTGTCCAAATGGGCATTTTTTTGAGAACTTGATTAATACTACTAAAAAAATTTTTACTTAGGGAAGGATGTGCAGTTTTAAAGTTATCCTTGTTCAAGAGATAATTCATAGACAAATTTCTAGAGGAGAGGAAAGAAGAAAACATCTTGGGTTCAGCCAAGAAAGTGTTTTTAGTTAGGAGATTATTTTTAGTTAGGAGATTGGGTTGTTCTGCTCTTTATGGAAAATAAGTGTATACCTTTCTTTTTTTTTTTTTTTGAGATAGAGTCTCATTATGTTGCCCTTGGTAGAGTGCATGGCATCACAGCTCGGAGCAACTTCAAACTCTTGGGCTTGAGTGATTCTCTTGCCTCAACCTCAAGTGGCTGGGACTAGCAGCGCCCACCACTGTACCTGGCTGTTTTTTGTTGTAGTTGTCTTTGTTGTTTAGTTGGCCCAGGCCAGGTTCGAACCTGCCACTCTCCATAAAAATAATTAAGTACAAAAAGCAGCAGCATATAGTCTATGATTCAGCTGGCTGTTTGCAGCGTTTTTCTTTCCCTTCTTTAGACAGGGTACAAGACTGTCAGTTAAGCAAATAGCCATGGAGGGTATCACTTGTTTCATAAATAATAAATGCTCTTTTAATAATGCTCTTTTTTTCTGTCATCCAGCCCTTGTCTAGGATCATATGTTGAACTTCATGTGATGTTGGCATAAGTAGTCTATCATGGACTCTGTCTTTGCCATCAGGACCGAGTGGAACTCTCCCTATTCAGCCTTGACTTTCTCTATCCTAGGAAATAGGTTCTTATTTCTAATTTTAGAATCTTTTTCTGATTTTAGGCTTTAACAAAATTCTTGAAATGCGTTAATTGGGATCTACCTCAGGAGGCCAAACAGGCCTTGGAACTTCTGGGAAAATGGAAGCCGATGGATGTAGAGGACTCCTTGGAGCTGTTGTCCTCTCATTACACCAATCCCACAGTGAGGCGCTATGCGGTTGCCCGGTTGCGACAGGCCGATGATGAGGTACGTTATTATTCATTACTCCTGTTCAGCTGGGCTAATTTTAAACTAGAGCCTAATTATAGGATCTGTATATGTATGAGAGAAAGAGAGAGGGAGCACACACACAAGAGAGATTTTTAAAAGGGAAGAGGATATACTAGGTGTGTTTTCAGAAGGAAAATTAAAATATTCCTCCAAGGACTCCTCTGTGAAATGAAAATTTACTTCCTTATCTGTTACGTGATAGGACAATCTCTCCCAGGACATTTACCTGGCAGCAGAGCTTGTATTGCTCTGTCTGGAAAAAGGAATTCTAATGAAAAATGGTTTAATGCAGCACCAGCTAGGGAATAATTCAGATCCCCTCTATCAGTCAGTATACAACAAGACACATTTAATTGTAGCCTTGAAAAGCCCTTGGGGCCTTTAAAGCATCGAGATGTATGGTCATCTTACTTTCCTTCAAATTCTCCCTTTAAACATTCAGCTGCTGACAATTACATGTATATGTAAATTTTCTGAAGGTGTTTTAAATCCTCAGGAAAGCAGATTTCAAACTTCATGCTAACTATTTACATATAGTCACGTATCGCTTAATGATGGGGATGTGTTCTGAGAAATGCATCCTTAGTCATTGTATAAACATCATTGAGTCTGCTCACACAAACCCAGATAGTGGAGCCTACCACTAATCTAGGTTACGTGGTATACCATATTGCTGCTGGGCTACAACTCTGTACGGCATGTTACAGGCAATAACACAATGGTAAGTATCTGTGTATCTAAACGTAGATAAGATAGTTAAATTATATTTTTAATCTTACGGGCATTATATATATATTTTTTTTTATTTTGTGGGTATTATAATCTCATGGGACTACAGTCACATATGTGGTCCATTGTTGGCTTAAATGTCATTAAGCAGTACATGACTGTACATGTAAGGCCATGAGGAAAGGAGAATTTCTCTGTTGACACAATGCATTGCTGGATTCTGAGTTTTATTAGTTTTTTATGAGATAGCAGATTTTTTCTTCTTAATTTTTTAAGGGCGAATATATTCTTAAACATATCCTAATAGCTTATGCTTGCCAGCAGGCTGGGCTTGTGGGATATAGACTAACTTCTCAAGCTTTGATATATGTATATATAAGAATACTGATCCCATAGAGTACTTATCAAAGACATTTCTTGCAGGAGGGAACACTGAGGTCATTTTAGATGAGATCATTTTAAATGAGTTGTGGCATCTGAATTTCAAGAAGCAAATGAAGCATTTATTAATCATACATGTGTATTTAATTATAGTAAAATCTAAACACTAAAATCAATGATATATTGAACCTTCACATATAATTTACTAATCATTAGCAGTTGTCCACTGACAGCCAGTCTTGTTTTCACCTGTAACACCCCTTACTCTCTCCACCTGAATCTCCTAACCTCCACTAGGTTATTTAGAGATACCCTCTGACTTCTAGCCTATTTGGCTATAAATCACATGTTCCTATAACCCCCTCCTTAGGTAAAATAATTTGTTAGAATGACTCGCAAAACTCAGGGAAACATTGATTACTATTATTGATTTATTACAATGGATATTCTAAAGGATACAAATGAACAGCCAGATGGAGAGATACACAGGGTGAGGTCCTGAGGCAGTAGCTTCTGTCCTGTGGATTTTAGAATATACTACCTTTTTCTGTAGAAAAGGAAAAATGGTACCTGTGTTCTGGACTTTATGAACACCTGTTGTAAGGAAGGAAAAATACTTTTTTCCTTCTATCCTTCTAGGTTCTCTGGTAGGGGGCTTTAACAAAGGATAGATTTTCAGGAGAAATGTGTACACATTTTTTTAGTTAACATAATTTTTACATGAGATAGGAGCCTTTAGGAAGAAAGGAAGGTCTAAAGAAATGGTTAAGTGTGAGCATTTTTATAGTAGGTATGATGAAGACTGGGAAGTCATGGAAAATGTGAAAGGACAAAGGCATGTGAGCTAAGAGTAGTAAGCAGGGAGAAGCAGCCTGTTCCTTTGGGTTTCTTTCCATGCCTCTCTGTCTTCAGGGTTAAGTCTGCCTCTTCTATAGGGAGGGTCTTATGACTTGCTTCCTTGCATGGTCATGGAGTCATTCCTAGACCTGCTGTTTTCCAGAGTCCTTCAGCTTAAAATATTTAAATGTGAAGATGCTCTATTTTGGGGTAGCAAGTCTTGAACCCCACTACTAAGGATCTGTCTCATTATTTTTAAATAGCAGCATATTTTACTGACTGTATTTTTTAATTTGCTCAACCAGTGAGCTTCCTTTGATAGGCAGTATTTCCAATCTTTTTGCTATAATTTTTTTTTAAGAGCAATTTGGTAATATGTATTAAGTGTTTTAGGACATTCCTATAGACTTAAAGCTATAACTATTTTAGTGAACAGACCTATGTATGTGTATACCATACTTTTTTTCATATTCTTAAATAAGTTGCTGGCATTAGAATTTTGGGACCAAAAGAGGTATGCTTTTTACATTTTGTGATAATCCCTTGTAAGTCTACTATTTTTTGTTTTTGTATCACCCTTAAAAACATTATAATGGCTTTATAAAAATTTAAATACATGGTTAGACAAATTTCCCTTTTTTATAATTTCTTATATAATTTTTGTACATTTATTCTTTCCATGAATTTTAGAATAATGTCATTTTCTTAAAACTGCATCAGAATCTGAAGTAGAATTACATTAAGTTTATGTATTAGAAACAGTTTGACACCTTTATGATATTACACCTTCCTTCCTGGCAACATGATTTTTTTATTCATTCATGCCTCAATTTTCTAAAAATTTTACATATTTAAAAATGTTACATGTATTCCCCAATAATGTTATGATGGTGGTGATGATGATGGTGGGATGATGAACTACCCTGTGGGATTTATCTCTTGTTTACATTTGTTAGTTAAAAGGAAAACTATGTCTTTGTTACATGTATAATACTTGCTTTATCTAATCACTTTATTGATATTTCATATTCTAATCACTGTTAGGTGGGATTTATGTTTTCTAGGTGTATATAGCATTCTACTCTCTGACAAATGTCAAAATATGTTTTCTTTAAATTTACATTATTTTTCTTTCATTATTATGCCAGTGACAGTGTTCATCTTTCCTTGTTGCTCATTTTTATGGTAATCCTTTTAGTATTGCACCCTGTAATGTGTGTTTCTTATAAATGCTCTTGTTTATGTCCAGAAAGTCTCTTTTCTTTCTTTCTCTCACCCTTCTCTCTCTCTCTCTCTCTCTCGTCTTTTTCTCTTTCTATATCCAGAGTGGCTTCTACATGTTACCACAGACTCTTCTGGCACCTGTTGCTATCACATAGTGTCTCATCATTTGTTTGATACTGTACTGAAAGTATGCTGATAGATTTCCTAATGTTATACCAGCCATGTACTTATAAATCTTAATCTAATACCTATCTTTGATTTACTGATATTTATTTAAAAATTTTAAAGTCATATTTTTACTGCTGTGCAGTTCAAAAGGAGAGAGCTTCTGCATTACAATTTAATGAGGAAATGTTTTCTGAGGTAGACGTTGAAGGACGTGTAGAATGTTTACAGTGGAGTTTATATTCCAAGCGGAGAGAGCAATATGAGTGAACACAGGAGATTGAAAAGTGTGGGAAGGACTATGATATATATATGTGGGTTGGGAAGGCAAAAGCAGAACCTGTGTCTCTAACTGAAAATGCCTATATGAATAGTTACATTTAATTCAATAAGAAATGGGAAGTCAGTGATTTTGATATAGCACTTTGCATTTGCACTCTGAAGCATTAAAATTAACTTGTTCTTGACAAAAATGGTGATCGCCATCTAAATCAAATTTCATAGCTCTTGGGAAATTTTTATTGAATTGCCTAAGATAGAAACTTGAGGGGTTTTTTTGTTTGTTTTGTTTTACTCAAATGCTTATGTCCTTCACGCTTGGAGGAATTTTATATTTTTCAAAATGTGACTATATAATGAGAAAACAGACTTTGTACTTACTATTGAAGTTAATTCATTTTCATACAAATAAAGGAAAGTATAGTTTGAATATAGACTACCAAATGGCCAACACATCAGATGGTGAGAAGTGCCTTAGAAAGATGAAATTTTTCTGAATTTCCCCTTTCTGAGGACTTTAATAAAAATGCAGACCTTTTTATTTTATTTTATTTTATTTTATTTTATTTTATTTTTTTTTTGAGACAGAGCCTCAAGCTATCCCCCTGGGTAGAGTGCCATGGCATCACAGCTCATAGCAACCTCCAACTCCTGAGCTCAAGCGAGTCTCTTGCCTCCGCCTCTCAAGTAGCCGGGACCACAGAGGCCCGCCACAACGCCTGACCATTTTTTGGTTGCAGCCACCATTGTTGTTTGGCGGGCCCGGGCTGGGGATTCGAACCCGCCACCTTAGGTGTACGTGGCTGGCGCCCTAGCTGATTGAGCCACAGGCGCCGAGCCAGACCTTTTTATTTTATATGGTTAAGTTTTTCGTGTAATTGGGAAACACACAGGTTAATAGATTCAGTATCATTGGGAATGAAGTCTAGCAATAAAATTGAATTACTTATACCTCCAAAGAAGTATACTTGTCATTAAACATGTTGATCATTTTTTGTTATATTATATACTTTTTTATAAAGAAAAAACATATAATTATGCCTCTAGTTTTTGGATGCTATAAACCTTAAATATGATAATGGAAAATCAGATGTTTATTGTTCCAATTAATAAATGGGTGTTAGAAACCACTCTAGAGGTGCTGTAATAGTGACTTGATTCCCCTGACCACTGATGTTGATATATTTGAATAAAAAGTAATAAGCCAGTTAACCTTCACTAAGTTAATATTTATGGTGAATTCATGTATATTACTCTCTCAGTATTTGCCTAATAATAAAATGGTTTACTGAGTTGGCATAAGATACAAATTCTGAAAGAAAAAGAAATATGCCGCATGCTTCAGAGATACTGCAGATTCTGCCCAGGCTACCACCATAGAACAAATACCACAATAAAGCAAGTCACATGAATTCATCGGTTTCCCAATGCACATAAAAATTATGTTTACACCATACTGAAGTCTGTTAAATGTATGGTAGCTTAGATGTATATAAAAAGGTCTTTTACTTTAATTAACAAATACTTTATTTGCTTATTTAGCTAACAATCATCTAAGACTTCCATGAGTCATAATCCTTTGCTGGAGGAGGGTTTTGCCTCGATACTGATGGCTGCTCGGGATGGTGGTTGTTGAAGGCTGAGGTGGCTGTGGCAATTTCTTAAAATAAGACAATAATGAACTTTGCTGTAGTGAGATATCTGTGTAACATGTGATGCTGTTTGATAGCATAGTCTCCATAGCATAACTTCTTTCAAAATTGGAGTCGGTCCTCCCAAACCCTGCTGCCCCTTTATCAGATGATTTTATGGGATATTCTGAACCTTCTTTTGTCATTTCAGCAATGTTTGTACCCTCTTCACCAGGAACAGATTCCATCTCAAGAAGCCGTTTCTTGGCTCCTTCATAAGGAGCAACTCCTCATCTGTTCACCTTTGATCATGATGTTGCAGCGATTCTGTCGCAGCTTTAGGTTCCATTTCCAATTCTACTTCTCTTGCAGTTTCTACCACATCTGCAGTGCCTTCCTCCACTGTAGTCTTGCATCTATCAGAGTTTTTCATAAGGGTTAGAATCTACTTCTTCCAAACTCCCTGTTAATGTTGATATTTTGACTTCGTCTCATGAATCATGATGTTCTTAATAGCACCTAGAATGGCTTTCCAAAAGGTTTTCATTTCACTCTGCCCATATTGATCAGCGGTATCACTGTCTATGACAGCAACAGCCTTAAAAAATGTATTTCTCAAACCAGACTTGAAAGTCAAAATGGCTTGTTGATGCACAGGTTGCGAAATGAATGTTGTAGTGACAAGCACAAAAGCAACAGAAATCTCCTTGTATGTCTCTGTCAGAGCTCTTGGGTGACCAGTTACATGGTCAATGAACAGTAGTATTTTGAAAGCAATCTTTTTTCCTAAGCAGTAGTTCTCAACCACGGCCTTATAATAGTCAGTGAAATAGTCATTTAAACAAATATACTGTCATCCAGGCTTTGTTGTTCCATCTCTAGAGCACAGGTAGAGTAGATTTAGGATAATTCTTAAGAGCCTTAGGACTTTTGAATTATAAAATACCATTGACTTCAACTTGAAGTCACCAGCTGCGTTAGTCTCTAAAAGAGAGT
Source organism: Galagoides demidoff (assembly GCA_963574575.1). Taxonomy (NCBI): domain Eukaryota; kingdom Metazoa; phylum Chordata; class Mammalia; order Primates; family Galagidae; genus Galagoides; species Galagoides demidoff. Next base: position 8,854 of record CAUYQV010103831.1, on the reverse strand, counting down.
CAGACTGCTTATTGAAGCTTTTAAGCCAGGCATTGACTTCTCCTCTCTATCTGTGAAAGTTCTGTATGGCATCTTTTCCAATAGAAGGCTATTTCATCTGTATTGACAATCTGTTATTTAGTGTGCCCACCTTCATCAAGTTTCTTAGCTAGATCTCCTGGATAACTTACTGTGGTGTCTCCATCAGCACGTGCTGCCTCATCTTACACTTTTATGTTATGGAGACAGCCCCTTAAATTTCATAAACCAACGTCTGCCAGCTCTACGCTTCTGTAGCTTTCTTATCTCCCAGACTTCATGGAATTAAAGCTTTGCTCTGGATTAGGCTTTGGTTTAAGAGAATATTGGTAGCTGGTTTGATCTTTTTCTAGATCACTAAAACCTTCTGTATATCAGCAATAAGGCTGTTTTGCTTTCTTATCATTTCTCATCATTTCCTTTGAGAATTTATCATTTGCATTCACAGTAGCTGTTTGGATCAAGAGACCTAGCTTTCAACTTGTCCCAGCTTTCAGCATGTCTTCTTCACCAACCTTAATCATTTCTAGCTTTGATTTAAAGTGAGAGACCTGTGACTGTCTCTTTCACTTGAATACTAAGAGTCTATTGTAGGGTGGTTAACTGGCCTAAATTTAATATTTTTGTGTCTTAGGGAATACAGAGGTCTGAAGAGGGGAAGAGAGAGAGGGGGAAATGGCCAATGAGTGGAGCAGTCAGCGTGTACACATTTATCAGTTCACTTTACCATCTTGTAAGGGTGTGGTAGTGGCTCCCCTGGACAATTATAATAGTAACATCAGAGATCACTGATCACAGATTAGCATAACATCGTAACAGATATAATAATAATAGAAAAGGTTGCAATATTGTGAGCCTTACCAAAATGTGACACCAAGAGAAGTGAGTTGTTAGAAAAATGGTTGATAGACTTGCTTGAAAGAGGGTTTGCTACAAATAATACATACATATTTATTAAAACATATGTATGTGTATTAAAATTCAGTATTACAAAAGTACAATAAGGTATGCTTGTAGTATTAAGGAAAGATAGTTTGCTGGAGGTGTTCTCTGTCCTTAGGGAGTTTAATAAAATAGTGGAAAAGACAGAGTAAATAAACAAATAATTATAGTTGCTATAGATAGATGTTACAAATAGGAATGAATGGGCTATAAAATACAGTAGTCATAGGAGATTTAACCTGGTTTGTGAGCTTGAACAGGAGACTGACATTGAATTGGTAGTCTTAAAGTTATTTAATTAGAAGGTGGCTAGCAAGGTGTATAGCAATTGGAAGATAATACATACTTTTAAAAATTTTTTAGTTTTTAGTTATTTTTAAAAGTAAATGTGTTAAGAGTTTTCTTTTTTTAAATTTTTTTGTATTTTTTATTTTTATTAAATGATAGCTGTGTACATTAAGGCAATCCATGGGGTACAGTATGGTGTGATATGTACTTGGGAAGAGCTAAGAACAGCATTTATAGGGTAATACAGGAAATATTTCTGTCCTAAACATTAAACTGAGTTTTTTAAGGTCAGTGAAAAACTCAGAAAGTTAAGTTACTTTGTTGATGGCTTTTTAGTCCTAAGTATTTCATTGATTGTTAATAGACTTATGAGGAATTTAGGCTTAGCAGTTTATTTTCTTCAGACTTCCCTAATTTCTCTCTTGATCCCCTTTCCTACTTTTTTTTTTCTTTTTCCTTTTTGGATACTAGTTCTTGAAACAAGTCATTTACTGGCCACTTACTCTGTGCCAGACACTATTCTGTGATTTCTTTTTAAACTGACTCCATCCTCATGTTCTTCTCTGAGGTGTTAATGTCCATTTCATAGATGAGAACTCTGTGAGGCATGGAGAAGTGGGGTAACTTAGCCACATGCCAAAGGCAGCACAGCTGAAAAGTAAAAGTAACGTAAAATATTAACCTGAAATTTTGGAATAAATTATGTCTGGAATTATAATTCATTTGTTCTTCTAATTTTAGCTTATTTTTTGTTTTTTTTTCCCCCAGGATTTGTTGATGTATCTGTTACAGCTGGTCCAGGCCCTCAAATATGAAAACTTTGATGATATAAAGAATGGATTGGAACCTACTAAGAAGGATAGTCAAGGTTCAGTGTCAGAGAGTGTGTCAAGTTCTGGAATAAATTCTGCGGAAATAGATAGGTATGGATATCCAGGGAGGGTATATTTTCAAATTTGATAGTTTTTCTCCCTTTCAAGTTGTTTTCTCCTTTCCTTGCCCCCCCCCCCCCCCGAGACACTAAACCCCACAATTACTTATTTTGAACTTTTTGCCAGTAAATATGGCTTGGGCACTCATAGTGCAAAACATCACTATATTTGAGACCAGTGTTTGCAGGCTATGGAGTCAGAGTTCCTGATTTAAGATCTTAACTCTGCTATTGACTAGCTGTGCAAACTGTGTACATTATGTATTCTCTATGTGTCCCCAGTTTATCTTCTTAAAAACAAGGATAACAATAAAAACTGATCTTTAGGAGTTGTTTGATTATTAAATGAGTTGATATTCATAAGAAATTGTCTAATTACACAGTGCTAGGTGTGTGTTAGCTACTATTACTTACTTATCTTAAAATGAAGAAAAGGGCCTATTGGTGAGCTCAAATAGTTTAATGAAAAATTGTATTTTTTATTAACTGTTTTTACCTCTTTAGTAAGTTACACTTGAAAAATAGCATGTTATTTGAATTGTAAGTTAATTGTTAAAAATAATAACAATTAGGATATTCCACCTTTGTATCTGATACTGTGCAATGTGGCCCACATCCATTATCAGCTATCCTCGAAGTTGGTATTCATATCCTAATTTAGAGATGGTGGACTTAAAGTTAAGTAAATTGCTCAAAGTCTTACGCCTTACAAAAGGTAGAGTTGATTCCAAAAGTTCATTTTCTTTCTATTTTGTTTTTTAGAAAATCTTAAAATTTGAAATAAATAGAACTTTGGGGTGAAAATTCTGAGGCTCAGTGATACAAAATGGTTTTTAGGTAATCATGAAGTTTGTTAATGACAGAAGCAGGTCTAGATTTCAAATTGCCTAATTCCTTCCAGTCACATCAATTATTGCATGAGCTGAAGATTGTATTTCTAAATTTTTCTTCATGATGATGATTGTTATACTTTATCTTCTGTGTTTTATTGGGAGAACTAAACAGGGGTCATAAATATGTTTTTGTTTCCTAGGCTACTTTATTTCTTTTCTATTTTTAAGAAAAGAGACCTTTTATGTTTTCCCATTCTAAGTCAGAGGTCTTCAATCTCAAATCATTTACCTTCCTCACTTATGTCTCATATACTGTTTTACTGGGCAAAGTCTATTCAAAATTTTATGATGGGATGAAAACTGGAACCTAGTATTTCTAATTTATGGTCTACTACCCAATAATTTGTCAAGCTTGGGGGGGAGGGTTTAAAGCTTTATTTTGTTTTGGAAAAAAAGGTAAAAAAGAGCTGGGGTTTTGTAAATGGATAAGTTTGGGAAATGCTGGTTTAGAGTTAAATGGCTTTAAGAAAAATACAATATTTATCAGAGCCTTTAATGTGCAAACTTACATAAAAATTTCCCAGGAGGTGCAACTCATAATTTTTAACCATAGAGGATAATGTGACTTTTTCCAGAGCGTAATGGGATTCTAATGTTACACAGAACACAGTTTAGGTAGTGATGCATTAACCAGACATAACTGAGGTGAACTATGCTGAAAAATTTATGTCTTTTCTTATGTACAGAGTATTTTACATTTCAGTGATATCTCCTATAACTCTTTCAGCTCCCAAATTATAACCAGCCCTCTTCCTGCAGTATCTTCCCCTCCTCCTGCATCTAAAACAAAAGAGATTTCAGATGGTGAAAATCTGGAGGTGAGTACAAAGCTTTCAGGCATCTCATAGGAAAGCTCCTACCAGATAAACATGTTATGTCTGTCTTTAAAGCCTTGGTTTTGATTAAATAACCAAATATTACAAGTTTATTAAATAACTCGTTTTATGATGCATGTTTATGACTTTCCTCCTCAGCAGAAAGTGCCAGATAAGCCTCAATTCAAGTCATTTTATTGGTGCTTTGGGCATATAAATGGATTCATATGCGATATGAAAATAAACAGGGCTTCAATATTTTATTAGGGAAACTCAGAATATTTATTGCCAACATATTTATGAGCATAACTGTAATTGTCAGTGTTTGTGATTACATTGTAGAAATGTATGACTTTGATAGTAGGGATAATAAACTAAGCAGCTGCTTTTAACCATACACACAAGTAAACTCATTTTTGAGGTAAAAAAAGACCTATTAGACTAGTCCTACTCTGAAAAGTACATTGGAAATGAATTTCAGAAGCTCTTTTAGTATGTATTGTTGAATTTGTCCTCAAGGCTTCTAATTTAAGAAGAATCTTTAATACCCTGATGTTAAAAAAAAGTAATACATGTTTTGATATTAAAATTTTTTTAAAGAAGAAAACCTACTAGAACATGGGCAAAGGTTATGAACAGGCATTTTTCCAAAAAAAGACTTACATATGACTAAAAAGCATTTGAAAAAAATGTTCAACATCACTAATTATCAGAGAAATGCAAATTAAAACCACAAAGCGATACCATCTTACACCAGTCAAAATAGCTATTGTTAAAAGGTCAGAAAGCAACAGAAGGTGGCGCCTGTGGCTCAGTGAGTAGTGCGCCCTCGATATGAGGTTCAAACCCTGCCCTGGCAAAACTGCAACAAAAAAAATAGCCAGGCATTGTGGTGGGCCCCTGTAGTCCCAGGTACTCCGGAGACTGAGGCATGAGAATCGCCTAAGCCCAAGAGCTGGAGGTTGCTGTGAGCTGTGATGTCACAGCCCTCTACCAAGGGCAATAAAGTAAGACTCTATCTCTTAAAAGAAAAAAAAAACAAAACAGAGGGCTCAGCACCTGTAGCTCAGCCACTAGGACACCAGCTTCATACAGCGGAACTGGCAGGTTCGAATCTAGCCCAGGCCTGCCAAACGACAACTACAACCAAAGAAAAATAAATATATGGGCATTGTGGTGGTGCCTGTAGTCCCAGCCACTTGGGAGGCTGAGGCAAGAGAATCGCTTAAGCCCAAAAGTTTGAGGTTGCTGTGAACTATGACGGCATGACACTCTATCCAGGGCAACAGCTTGAGACTCTGTCTCCAAAAAAAAAAAAGATGTTGGCAAGGATGCAGAGAAAAGAGAAAGTTTATACAATGTTGGTAGAAATATAAATTAGTACATCCTCTGTGGAAAACAGTGTGGAGATTTTTTAAAGAACTGAGAATAGAAGCACCATTCAATCCAGTAGTCCCTCTGCTGGTTATCTACCCAAAGGAACAGAAATCATTATTTCAAAAAGACACCTACACTCATATGTTTTGGCAGCACTGTTCATAATAGCAAAGATAAGGAATCAACCTAAGTGTCTGTTATTGGATGATTGGATAAGGAAAATGTGGTATAGACACTGTGGAATACTACTCAGCCAAAGAAAAGAAAAGCATGTCTTTTTCAGCAATATGGATAGAAGCGGAGGCCATTATCTTATGTGAAGTAACTCACAAAGTCAAATATCCTGTGGTCTCTCTTATAAATGGAAACTGATAATGTGTCTACATAGAGTATGATGATAGATATTGGAGACTCAGAAGGGTAAGGGGGGGTGAGGGATGAGAAAGATTTAATGAGTACAGTCTACATTATTTTCTTGATAGTTACACTAAAAGCCAGACTTCACTACTACACATACATGTTCATATAACAAAACTGTACTGTGCTTCCTAAATCTATAAAAAGAAAAAAAGAAAGGCAGGGTGCCAGTGGCTCATGCCTGTAATTGCAGCACTCTGGAAGGCCAAGGTGGCAGAGTTGCTTGAGCTTACAGGTTCAAGACCAGCCTGAGCCAGAGAGAGACCCTACCTCTAAAAATACATGGGCATTTGTAGTCCTAGCTACTGAGGCAAGAGAATTGTTTGAGCCCAGGAGGCTGAGGTTGCTGTGAGCTGTGATGCTATGGCATTCTACCAGGGGCTGCAAAGTGAGACTCTGTCTCAAGGAAAAAAAAAAAAAAGAAAAGAAAAAAGAAGAAAGAGAATAGATTAAAAAAGTTCATTTGCTTTTTTATTCCTTTTAGTCAGATTTTAGTAGTTAATGACTGACTCTTTTCTTTTAACTATTAAATATTAAAGTTTGCATGTTTGCATGCCTCTTGATAGAACAAACTATTTAACTGAAAAAACAAATTTTTAAATCATAGGATCATAGAATCCTTAGATGAGCCCTTTACCCCATCCACTTATAGTCTAATTATTTTGCTCTTTCAAAGCTAAGGTATTGATTCATTGATTCATTCAGTCATACGTATTTTTTGAGCTCTTATTATGGACCAGAAACTGTCTTAGGTGCTGAGGTTGTTGCAGCAGAAAACAAAACAGTCACAATCTTTGTCTCATGGAGCTTACATTCTACGATTGGGGTAGGTGATAGTCAATAATATTTATATATAGTAGAAGAAATAATGATACCTATCTTCTATTGGTAAAACTAAATGAGAGGGATGATAAAGGAGTTTGGGATTGGGGATAGTTACAGTCAGGGAAGGCTTTGCTGAAAAAGTAACACCCTGCTTAAAGATGAAGCACGTAAAGGAATAATTCCCATGTGGCTGTCTAGGGAGACAGCACTCAAGCAGGGGGAACGGCAAGTGTAGAGGCCCTAAGACCAGAGTTTAAGTGCATGTGTTTGTGAAACATCAGAGACTAGCGTGTCTGTTGGCAGAGTGAGCAAAAGCGAGCATGGCAGATCTGACTCAGGAGAATTGGGGCCAGATCCTCTAAGATAAGACAACTGAGGAACAGAAAGTGAAGTGATTTGCCTACAGTCGTGCAGCAAGTCTGAAGTAAGAATTCTGCCTGTGAAGAACTGGCTGCCTCTTTATCATCCTCCTCATCTGGTGGGGGCGTGAAGTTATGGTACCAGGTCTGCTTTCAGTGTCTCAGTCCCTGCCCCACCATGGAAGGTCCTTTGCCCCTAGCCCAAAGGGGCTGCAGAGATGTTAGAAGATGGCTGTGAGAGATTCCTCTGTGAATCTGCTTTGAGCTATCAAGTGGCATCCACACTCAAACAGGTGAAACAGGATCAACAAGGTGCTCGGATGGAAAATTAACCAGTCAAGTCGAAGGTCAGGCTCTGTGATTATAAAATACATTTCTGACCTAAAACAGTTCTTTTTGCAGATGAATATGATTTCAACTCAGGACCTGTCCAAATGAGGGATGTTAAAATGTTTAGTTTTTTTCTGTTTTTAGACATGTAATTATGTAGATTTTATCTTTTTCTAACCTTCTAAACATGCCAAATCCTGGCAAAAAGAATTAGTTTTTGAATGTTCTATCATTTGCAAATATAGCAAAATAATTTTAAACATAGATATCCCGAGTTCATTTTATTGGTGGACTCAAGCAATTTATAGCAAATTAGTCTTTTCAAAGAGCTCAAAAAAAAAAAAAAAAAGAAAATAGAATTGGATATCATTTATTCAGGGTTTGTAGGCCATTGGACTGAATGAGTTAGTTGGAAGCTAAGCTACATGGGAATAATCCAGCTGAGGTATGTTGGTGGCTAACTGAGATTGGCTTGCGTTCTCATGCTGGGAAGCTGTGCTGAGGATATCGTTTTTTGTAAATTGTACACCGCCTGTCATTCAAAACTTTTAGGCTAGGGCAGCACCTGTGGCTCAAGGAGTAAGGTGCCAGCCCCAAATACCAGAGGTGGCAGGTTCAAACCTGGCCCCAGCTAAAAAAACTATAAAAAAACAAAAAAACTTTTTAGGCTAAAAATACTAATTGTTTTTATATATTTCTGATATTTCTCTTTTGACTGATAAACTGTCTTTGTTAAATCACTAATTAAGCCACTTTACTCTCAAATCAAGGGATAATCATTTGGGTAACGTTTCCGTCCCCTCTCTGTGGCTCCCAGTAGAGTAATATTGCACAAGCTTTCATCACTTTAAGTTGATATTCAGCCAGGCTAAATTGACTTTCTTCTTGTCACAAATGGAAGATACCATCATTCTTGTCTTTTTCTTGACATCTGAGCAGTGTCTTTTGTCTTTCCTTATTTTTCCTTTGTAGTTTTAGAAACATATTTTACCTGCTAGATCTTGAAAAGAAGGCAGAAAGTCAGGTCCATTGGACATATTTTATAAATTCCATGGGTTATTGAAGGTGTATTCTCTAACTATTGGGTACAAAATTGTACAGAAGTTACTAGAGCAAACTTATTAATTGTTATGTTGAAATCTTTTTTTTCTGTCCTAATGTTTTTTCCTGCTTGATCTGTGCATGGTCTAGGTTAAAATTCCTCTGTATGATGGTGGAATTATCAGTTTCCCCATACATTGATGTTAGTATTTGCTTTAAATATTTTGAAGTTCTTTTATTAAGTACATTCAAGAAAATTGAATCTTTTGTCAGTTTAGTAACCCTGTTTATATCTAATAATACTTTTTACCCTAACATCTGTTTTGTCTGAAATTAAGAGAGGTTTGTCGTGATTAGTATTCACTGGTATACTTTGTTAATCTTTTCCTTTCAATGTTTGTAGCCTTATATTTTAGTTTTAAATCTTGTAAACATAGTTAAATTTTATTTTTAATCCAGTTTGACACTATTTTTCTTTTTTTTTTTTGAGACAGGAGTCTCAAGCTGTCCCCCTGGGTAGAGTGCTGTGGCATCTCAGGTCATAGCAACCTCCAACTCCTGGGCTCAAGCAAGTCTCCTGCCTCTGCCTCCCAAGTAGCTGGGACCACAGGCACCCGC